>PVLD010015355.1:0-48848 GCA_004027595.1 Dinomys branickii | reverse complement strand
CGCAGCACTGGCTACGGGGGTGGGGTTCTGAGCGGGATCCCGGAGCACTGCCCGGTTTGGCGCAGTTTGTCCCAGTAGCGCATTCTCTGTCGGGTTCAGGAGCTGAAGCCGTTCTTCCCTCCGCACTCACTCTCTCGGCTGGTCGTCTTCTTCCCGGAAGTCCTTATTTCTGTCTTCATATTGCTATATTTCATTGTTTGGGTGGTAATCCTCTGGGAGGTTCTCTCTCTGCTGCCTACCTGGTTCAATGCCGTCTTAATTAATTGTAACTTTATATTCAGTCTTGACATCTGGTAGCATAGCTCTCCTGTTTTTGAATACAACCTTTGTTAGATTTATTCTTCGACAGCTGGGTGTGATGGTACATGCCTATAATCCCAGCACTCAGGAGGCTGAACTCCTTGTGAGTTCAAGACCAGCCTGGGTTACAAATTAACCCCAAGCAAGCCTGAACTACATAGCAAAACCCTGTCTTAAAAAAAAAAAGAAAGGCGAGATTTATTCTTAGATAGTTTGAATAACACAAATGGTGTTTTAAAGATTTTTATTTCTAGTTAATTGATTGTTTTGTATATGAACATTCTTTCTATCCAGCAACCCTACTAAATATATTATGGATCCCAATAATTTGTACACAGGTACATTTAGAATTTCTATGTGTATCACCATGTGATTTGTGAAGCATGACTGTTTTACAGCTTTTCCTTACTTTTTGGGTTGTTTTGTTTTTTGAGACAATTTTCGACATTTCCCAAGTTGGTCTTGAACTCCTGGGCTTGCCTGGTCCTCTTCCTCAGTCTGCAGGACCAGGGGCTGCAGGCTCATGGCGGCTGCTTTTATTTCTTTATTTCCATCTCTTCCTGCCTTTCCCCTTTTGCTTTAGAGTAATGGCTACAACCTCCAGTACACTATTTAACATCAGTGAAAACAGATTATTATTATTATTATTATTATTATTATTATTATTATTATTATTATTTTATCTTTTTGAGACAGGGTCTCACTATGCAGTTCAGGTTGGTCTTGAGCTCATTTTGTAGCCCAGGCTGGCCTCAATCTCACAGCAATCCTCCTGTCTCAGCCTCCTGAGTGTTGAGATTACAGGTGTGTGCCACCATGCCCAGCCAGTTTATTATTTTCATATTTCTGATTTCAGGGGAAAATATTTGAATAACATTCAGCATTAAATTTGACCATATGTATAGGGTTTTTGTAGAGGATTATCGTTTATCAGACTGAAGACATTTCTCTCTGTGATTGGTTTGCTGAGTGTTATTATATTAATGTGTACTGAATTCTCTCAAGTGCTTTTCTTTATTTCAAAGACAAAAGAATGGAGACATATGAACCAAAATAAGCCATAAACAATACAGAAAATACAAAACTATACAGAATATAGTAGGGAATTAGCACTGGGTGTTGTATTACATAATGTTATCTTCACATTAGTTAACACAAAAACATTAAAGAAGTACCAAATTATAGAGAAGATAGTAGGGAATTAGCACTGGATGCTGTATAATATAAAGTTATCTTCGCTTCTGTTAATACAAAAACGATTGAGGAAATACAAAATTATAGAGAACATAGAAGGGAATCAGCTCTGGATGCTGTCCTACATAATGTTACCTTCACATTTGTTACTCAGTTACACAGATGATGGCCCGTTTCATCATTCAATTTTCTCCTCCCTCATCTCCGTTGCCCTACCACTCAATCAGTCATCTTCCCTGTGATAATAACTGTATTCCTGGGTTTATCTATACCCTTGGACTCTCACCTTGGGAAGAGATATAGCTGCCTCAGACTATACTATAACATACATGGGTGTATACAAACTGCCATCGTCGGAGGTGGAAAAGCACCTATGCTCACAGCGGACTGCCCGGCTCCGCCTCGGCTCTGTGCGATGGGTGGGGGCGGGTCCAGTCCGTGGGGCGCCCTCAGCGGGGCCCACAGTGGAGCAGCCACGGGGCCCACAGCGGAGTCAAGTGCTTTTTTGCACTGTGAGATGATTATAATTATTCTTTTTTAGTTTGCTAAGGTTAAGTTTAAATTGATAGATGTCTTACATTAATCTTGCATTACTGGAACATAGTATTACTGATCCAGACTCCCTCTTATGAAGAAATAAATAAATAAATTCATAGCGACAAAATTCTCAGGGTGGGCATGGTGGCATATACCTGTAATCCCAGTACTTGGGAGGCTGAAGCAGGAAGATTGCTGTGAGTTTGAAGTCAGCTTAGGATATATAATGAGTTTGAGGCCAGCCTGAACTACAAAGTGAGACCTTGTCTCAAAAAACAAAAACAAAATTCTCATATTTTTTTTTTGTTGTTGTTTTGGTTTGTTTTTGTTTTTTGTTTCTAAAGACAAGGTCTCACTATGGAGTTCAGGCTATGCTCAAACTCACAATGATCCTTGTGCTTTAGCCTCCTGAATGCTGGGATAGTATGTGTGTGCTATCATACCTGGTTCATTTTCCTTTTTGATATTGATAATTCATGTTTTTTTCTCTTGTTTGTTTGTTTTGTTTTTTGAGAGTCTTTACTATGTAGTTCAGGCTGGGCTTGAACTTTCTATGTCACCCAAGCTGGCCTTGAACTCACAATGATCCTCCTGCCTCAGCCTCCCTAGTGTGAGATTAGAGGCATGGGCCGCCGTGTCCAGTTTTTTTTTTTTCTCTCTATAGTGTGACTAGGAATTTTAAAAAATAAACTTAGCTAGGCATGCTGGCACATCCCTGTAATCCCAGCACTCAGGAGGCTGAGGCAGGATGATTGCTGCAAGTTTGAGATATTTATATTCCCTCCTTCTCGCTTGATCCCTCTTTACTTTCTGCTTGCCAGGCTATGAACTGTTTCTCTTCTGCCTTGCCACCCTACCTTGGGACCAGCTGATTGTAGACTGTAACTTCTATAGACTGAACCAAAATAAACCTCTCTTTTGACTTACGAGTGTTGGGTATTTTTTTTTTTTTTTTGCAGTACTGGGGATCGAACTCAGGACCCTGCGCTTGCTAGGCAAGCGCTTATTCCACTGAGCTATATCCCCAACCCCGAGTGTTGGGTATTTTGTCCCAGCAGCGAGAAGGGAACTAAGACACAGGGGGCACCTACACTTTGTGGGTATGAGTTAGCTAAAACTCTCACTAACAACAAACCAGGAACTCCATTCAGGTGTTGCCCTAGCCCTGGAGGCTCATGGTTATACACCTTAAGGTAAATGGCTCCGGTAGAGCAAGGTCAGAGCAGCATCTTTGCCACTGGCAAAACACATACTTCTATATTGCTGTTTCTTTCTTTTTCTTTTTTTTTTTTTTTTTGCGGTACTGGGGATTGAACTCAGGACCCTGCGCTTGCTAGGCAAGCGCTTATTCCACTGAGCTATATCCCCAGCCCTATATTGCTCTGTTTCTTTTTTTTTTTTTTTGCGGTACTGGGGATCGAACTCAGGACCCTGCACTTGGCAAGCGCTTATTCTACTGAGCTATATCCCCAGCCCATTGCTCTGTTTCTTAACTAAGCTGACCCATCCCACTCTCCAGCTGTATTTGTAATTTATATTTTATATGTTAAAATCCATAATATTTACCTACTTCACCCAGTCAGTCAAATGGAAAAATCCTTAGAGTCACAGAATATCCAATCTCCTATCCTGCAGGTGGAAAAGGAAAGTCCAGGAAGTCCTGGCATAGAAGTGACACTGGGACCACAAACACAGCTGGGACTTGAGGCTGAAGGTTCTTTCTGCTGTACCGGTGCCAACTCCTCTACTCTGAGTTACCTCAGGGTGTGTTCAACAGGCTGACTGAGAACTACCTTCCTATCTATCAAGGCTCTGGAAACCCAACAGTGGAAAAATTTACTACAAGAGCTGCGGGTGTAGCACAATGGTGCAGCGCTCTAGCATGCCCGAGACGCTGAGTTTTATCCCCAGCACTGCAAGAGCAAAAGCAAAATGTTAGCACTCACTGCTCGATTTGTTTTTTCCTTTTGGTCTTTTTGAGAAGGTTCTTGCTATGCAGTTCAGGCTGGCCTTGAACTCACTTTGTAGCCCAGGCTGGTCTCAAACTCACAGTGATCCTCCTGCCTCAGCATCCCAAGTGCTGGGATTACAGGCATATACCACCACACCCAGCTACCACTAGTCAATTTTTAGACAGTCATATAGGAAAAGGGCAGCTTGGGATTGGGAAGGACAGTCTGTCCCATTAACAAGTTGCAATTATGATTCACTTAACCCAAAAGAATGCGCTCAGCCAGTCATCTTCCCCCGGAAGAGGAGAGTTGGCACAAACCCCAGAGGGCCATCTGCCAGCCTGGCAAAGGAAGTGATGAGTCTTGTGATCCACCACCAGGAATTTAAGTAGGAGCTAGAGCTTAAAACTGAGATCCAGTTGTGCAATAAGTGAGTAGTTTCAGTTAGCAATTCAAAATTAAATCATCCTCTGAGAATAAATAAGCCTTGGGACATCAAAGTTTTAACAAAAGGGACGTGGCAGGTGCCATCTTGGTTACACACAGGAGGAATGCACTCCCTAGGTAAAACAGGGATTAAAACCACCAACGAATGCCGGGTGTGGTGGTGCATGCCTGTGATCCCAGCACTCAGGAGGCTGAGGCAAGAGGATCGCTGTAAATTCGAGGCCCATCTGGGCTACTGTCAGTTCAAGGTCAGCCTGAACTGCATAGTGAGACCCTGTCTCCAAAAGCGAAAAAAAAAAAAAAAGGATGTAAAATACCCAAAGAAAGAGAGAGTACTCAAGTTAATGGCCATGAGAAGAAAAAAATCAAGTTGTTAAAAGATTTCACCATCAGTCTGAATATTTAAAAGTATGAAAAATGATTTTTCACCTGTTGAATGCTGGGAAGGATTCGGGGAGAGGGGAGTTGGGAGACCCCAAAACTCAGAGTAGGTTGAATGGTTGTAGAACCACCAGCAGTATACTCCCCTTAGTCAGGGGACCAACAGCCAATAGTAAATAGGTATATTTTAAAAATATTTTGCATACACAGGATTATACTTCAGTCATTGATTATGTAAATTACCAATTTTAGGAAATAGAATTGGGGATGCAAAACTTACTAGTGCTTTAAGAGAAATCATGAAACTTTGAAAAGTTGGAGGGAGTTTCCTTTTCTAATTTGCCATTATGATCAAAGCGAGATGTTTGTTGTTATCTCTCTTTCAGAGGAAGGATGTTGTACAAAGTGAAACACAGGCAATAGAGGAAGGTGACATTATTTTTAAAATCTACTTCAAAAAAGTACATACTCTCAAAAATTTAGGAAAGAAGTGCATATTCTTAAATTTTTAGGAAAGATGGCATAAGCAGAACCCAGCTGGAAAACAGACTTTTCCACAAATCTCCCAAAAACATTATCTAAGAGGGGGTCAGGAGGAAAGTACTTGGCCAAACAACTTTTTTTTTTTTTTTGGTCTTTTTGAGATAAGGTCTCACTGTGTAGTTCAGGCCGGCTTTGAGCTCACATTGTACCCTGGGCTGGCCTCAAACTCACAACAATCCTCCTGCCTCAGCCTCCTGAGTGCTGGGATTACAGGTGTGTGCCACCACATCTGGCCCAAACAACATTTTAATTGGGATTAAAAAATAATCTTTTGAAGAATGGAAGAAAAGAATTGTCAGAGAAAAGCAAATCAAGAATAGTCTATTTTGGTAATTGCAAGCTACATGGTAATAGAAAAATTAATTTACATTAATTGTAGATATATAAATAACTAAATATATAAACAGAAGATGACCTGTTGGCAGAATCTGTGTACTCTGACATCAGGGCCAGGATGTTATTTCTGCAAGATCTCCTGAAGTATCTCATAGATAGTGTTGTAGTTCGGGGTTTTGCAAGGGGAACAATATAATACAGGATATGTATTTTATAAAATTCTTTATAATAGTCACCCAAACAATCATATACAAAAACTGCAGGAAATCTGTCCACACACTAAAGACTAGAGAATCCAGCCAAGGTCCTGGATCCCATGGAAATGTCCAGCATGAGTTTAGCTGACACCTAGAACCCATAACGATGACTCCCACGAATCAAACTGGAGGCCTAGAGACTATGACCATGTCTCATGCAGGCCGGTTTCATGGATCTGTGCTGGGAAGTCCCAAACATCACCGGTGGAATCTAGAAAGTCTGTGCCAGCGAGATGAAGGATCTGTGCTAGCAGGCTGAGGGATCTGCACTGGAGGCAGGAAGCAACGCTCAAAGTAAAAACCAGAGCTCCCCCAAAAGGTACCACAGCCATCCTCAGTGACAGTGAGGTCCATAGCTCCTCCAGTAACAGCTGGGTATCTACCAGGAAAGCTAGCATGACTAGCTTCTCCAGGAGCCTGAGCAGTGTACCATATCCCCCACACCCTGAACCAGGAAGCAATGATCAAAGTGAAGGACCAGAGCTCCCCCAAAGTGAACTGTAGCCATTCTCAGGGACAACGAGGTCCTGAGCTCCTCCTTCAACAAGAATAGCCAAGTTCATCAGAAAAACCAGCATGACAAGATTCTCCAGCAGAATAGCCCAAGAGAACTGGCTATGCAGTTCAGGCTGGCCTTGAGCTCAGTTTGTAGCCCAACCTGGTCTCGAACTCACAAAGATCCTCCTGCCTCTGCCTCCTGAGTGCTGGGATTACAGGGGTGCACCATCACAACCGGCTAAGACAAAATTTGATATCCAAACAATTCTTTCTAATACTGGAAAATGGGCAGAGTTTTAAGAAGGGAAAATTGTGGGTTTTTTTCTTTTTTTTTTTTTTTTTTTTGAGACAAGGTCTTGTTCCGCAGTTCAGCTGGGCCTTGAACTCAGTATGTAGTCCAGGTGGGTCTCAGATTTGCGGGCATCTTTCTGCCTTAGCCACCCTTCCACCCCAATCATCTAGTGCTAGAATTACAGGCACCACCACCCCCTGCCTGGAAAGATTTTTAAGGACATGAATCAGGTGACAGGTACATTTCCTTGGCAGTATCACTTTATACAGAGCTGTTACTTGGCCTCCAAATTTGTTGTTCATCTTATTGTTTTTCAGCGTCTTCGATACAAGCAGCTGTTTCTGGGATCTGACATCTGGATGTACCTCTTACTCTGCATCTGCAGGGAAAGGGGAACAGAGTTCCTTCCTGAAAGCAGGCACCCATGACTTAGCCAGAAGAACCTCCCAATTTTTTCCTTTTCCCCTTTTTTCTTTATTTCTAACACTCATCTGGCAGAGTTGGTAAGACAACAGGAAGTGCTGGGCCTCCTCTCAAGGGCATTCAATTAGAGGGATGTGCTTACCACATCAAAAACAGAAGCCGGAAAGAGTGACACACCCACCTTCCAGCAAGCATGGCCCCCTCTCCTTCCCCTCCACACCGCGTGCCCTCCCCATGCGGCCCACCTCCCCATGAGGTGCACACTGTCATCCCCAGTAGATGGGGGCTGGTTGCAAGGGTTAAGTTGTTGACCACAGTGCTCTGAAGACAAGAGCAGACAGCAGAGGCAGCCAGGACACCACACAAGGACACCGCCTCGCTGCCTACTCCAGAGCAGTAACTGCCAATCTAAGAGATAAGACAGCTCTCTCAAATAGCAAGACTGATCGCTTAGGATGTCTTTGATCCTTTGTTTCACAAGGCCTTGCTCAGTTTCCCATCTTTACCTTAGTTTTTCCTTTTACTTTTCCTCATGCTCCCCGCCCCCTTGAAATCCATCCAATACGGGGAGTCCAGAGAGGTCTCTGTCTTAGCTCCGAGAGAGCTCTGGCCTTCTCGGATCCCCTAGCTGTATTTGCATCGTCTTTATTTAATCCTTTCCCGTAAATTTGTCTCGAAGATCTGGAGCCTGGTTAGCTCCTGATACCCAGTTACAGTTGTCTTGGCCATGTCTCTTCTCTCTCTTCTTATGGAATATTTTTTTGAAGGTTTGTGCTTTTAAACTGTGATGTTCTAATACTATTTCTCTTAAGATTGTGAAATGATGTAAGGAGAAAGGTTTCTCAGCCTCAGCAACGTGTGAAATACTACTGGTCAAGTACCTAAGAGGTGGCCATTGGGGCTCAGACTCACTCGGAGTCAAAACTTCTCCATGTGCTCTTCTCTGTAAAGCAGTTTGCTGTGTTGCTTTTTATAAGCTAAGCACTTCTTTATTGTATGTGTTTGTGATACATAATAATTACATTTGCTTAGGGGAATATATATATCTCAGTCTTCAGGGATTGGTTTTCCTAGCTCAGGCTGCACTTTTAACACATATATATTATTATATATTTTATATAATAACTTTATTTTATGTTTTATATAAATATATATACACACACACACACATACATAAGATCTTGCCCTTTTTTCTTTTCTCTTTTGTTGTTTTGTCTTTTTGAGATGGGCTCTTGCTATGAAGCCCAGGTTGGCCTCTACTTCCTGCCAATCCTCCTCTCCACTTCCCCCAGTTCACGCCCCATCTCCAAAAAGTCTAACATGTTTATCATCATCTCTCTTTTATTTTACTCTCTAAGTTATTTACATTTTGGGCTTCTCACATATGAGAAACCATGTGATATTTAACCTGCTTTGATTTAACTTACTTGAGATTATAATTTCAAAATCCATCCCTTTTCCTACAAATGATTCAAAAAAATTATCCTGCTTTATGGCTGAGTAATACTTTGCTGTGTATTAGAACCCCACTGTCTTTAACCATTGTTTGATGATGGTCATCCAGGCTGTTTCCGTAATTTAAGCAAGCACCCTTAAAGAAGCAAGGGAGGGACTATTGATTGCAAATGTGATGTGTCCAGGAATCAGAGTTTTAAATATGACAGAGGCTTGGGGCCTACGTTTCGTGGTTTACATTGTAAAAGAACTGAAGGTTGTGAGAGAGCAGAACTGAGCACCTAAAGAAACAGCACAGGACCAAAAACAGCCAGACAGGCATCAAGGACCATCACTGGACCAGCACTGATCAGGACAATTAAAACAAGAGTTGGTCTAGGGTGAGTAAAAGACATAGCAGCTCTTGGGAGCACTTGAAAAGGAGACAGTTTGTAAAGACTCCTGAGATATTTCATCTGAGATACTCCATCTGGGTTGTCAAGGCATGTGTATTGCCTGTTCTCCTTCAGTCTTTCCTGGGATTTAGCCAGTTCTTTATCACCCATGGTAGGGCCAGGGATATAGCTCAGTGGCCTAGGTTCTTTCCTAGCAAGCCTGAGGTCATGAGTTCAATTCCCAGTACCAAAATATATATATATATATTAGGAGCCCTAACCAATATACATATGTTAGGAGCGCTAACCACACTATTTACAGCTGTCTGTGCCTTAACACAAAACAATACCAAGAAAATTGTAGCATTTTCCACTTCAAGCCAACGAGGTCTAATAGTAGTAACTATCGGGATCAACCAACCACACCTAGTACTCCTTCACGTCTGCACCCACGAATTCTTCACAGCTATGCTTTTTCTCTGCTCTGGCTCAATTATCCACAACCTAAAAGATGAAGAAGACACCTGAAAAATGGGAGACCTATACAAAACCCTCCCTATTACCACCTCATGCTTAATAATCAGAAGTCTAGCCCTTACAGGCATCTTTTCTCACAGGATTTTACTCAAAAGACTTAATTATTGAATCCGCCACCATATCGCACATAAACTCATGAGCCCTCCTAACCACCCTTATTGCAACATCACTCACAGCTGCTTACAGCACATGAATTATTTTCTTTACCTCACTAAACAACCCCCAATTTCTTCCTTTATATATATTTCTATATATGTATATAGTGCTATATGCAGTTGAGTTAGATAGAAATATTATAGGCAGTCAGATAGAGCCAGGCCCTCAAAGGATCCAACATGAAAGACAAGATATCGCTGGGCTACACCTCAAGACAAAAAGATTAAACCAATATACCCACATACCTCCTCACCTTGAAGAGTCACTGACCCAGCCCCTTACAGGAAACTTCCCTGTTCTGTATTCCAGCCCGCTTTCTACATAACTCGCTTCCCCATTTGATTCCAATTTAATCAATCTCACTTGAACAATTCTTATAGGCTGACCACAGCTTTATCCATTTTTTCTACCTTGGACACGCCTCACCTCGTGGTGTTTCTTTATAAAAGTAAGTCCCTAAAAAAGACAGAGTCTGCAGGTAATTCACTCAGGTCCCCCTTCTGTCCCTCTTTTGGACTGAAGCTTTCTTTCCCTCAATAAATATATTCTGCTCTTAACCTCTGTTGTTCCTAAAATTCATTCTTCAATTTTAGAGAACACGAACTCGTCTCAGGTATCATTCAGGTTGAAAGTTTTAATTCTCCTGTATCAGTAGCATCAAGAGCTAAGAGCCACCCAGCTCCAGAGGACCTGGAGTGTAAGGGTCAGTGTCTTAACAAATCAAACATCCCTAAGTGAGTTATGCTTATTGGTATTTAATTGAATCTTTTGTCCCTGAGAAACTGCATCCAGAAAAGCTGGGTTCTAGCCAGGCATGGTAGTACACAACTGTAATCTCAGCTACTCAGGAGGCTGAAGCAGGAGGATGGCAAATTCAAGCTCACCTTGTGCAATTTAGCAAGACCCTGTCTTAAAATAAAAAGAGGGGAGGGTATAATTCAATGGCAGAGGGTGGGGAGAGTTGGATTCTGTATTTGAAATACTTCGCTCAAGTGATAATCCCAGACAGAATCGCCTTGGTAGGGTGGTTTCCCTGATTAGTCCCCAAGTCCATGATGAAACTTTAAGATCACGGGGAAAACCAGTGTCCATCAGCCTTTCACCTCATTCTTCACCAAGGGAAATTGAGTCCTAGGTGATCACTTACTTTCTTTCTGTCCCTGCTCTTTTCTTTGTTTTCCTTTTTATATTTTCTTTTTTGAGACAGGGTCCCATTGTATAGTCCAGACTTTAATTTACTTTCTTTGATTCAATTCACTTAAGATATAATCTCAAAATCCAGCTGGGCAGAGTGGCACACATGTGTAATACCAGCACTTAGGAAGCTGAGGCAGGAGGATCACTGCGAGTTTGAGACCAGCCTGGGCTACAAAGTGAGCTCAAAGCCAGCTGAACTGCATAGTGAGACCCTGTCTCAAAATGACACACACAAAAACAAATCCATCTATGTTCCTGCAAATGTAACCCAGCCTGGCCTTAAACTTCTGGCGATTCTCCTGCCTCAGCCTCCAGAGTTCTGGGACTACAGGCATGCACCACCTCACCTGGGTTGTCAGTTACTTTCCAACTATTACCAAGCCCTGCTGCTGCCTTCCTAATAGTCTCAGCTGCAGCAGATGGTCTTCAGTTCTTGTGGTAGTTCTCACCCTGCCCCGTGAACCTTCCCCACATTTGCCATTTAATCAGCAAACATGCTGTTCAGCAGCCATTTCTTGCCTAGATGGTGGCAGTTCAATATGCTTGATAAAGGTGGTCCAATTGCTTAAGCTGCTTTCTCTTGAGCATAATAATAACATCTTGACTACAGTTATGTATGACCTTAAGCAAATCTTAACTGCTCTCCAGCTACAGTTGCCCTGAGACCCAGTAAATTACCCATGTACAGCACATAGCCCAAAAGAGTGCTCAGTGCTTATTGATGAGGGTGAATGAGAAAAGACTAGTTAATGGGAGGTATTTTTTCTAACCCAACATCCATTTCCTTTGGTCATCATAACACCCACACTTTTTTAGAGGTTGTCAGGGCTGAGAACTTCTCCCATCCTAATTTGGGTAAATGTTGCTTTTTTGTGGCTTTTCTTTTTTCTTTTCTTTTTTGAGACTGGGTCTTGGTGTGTAGTTCAGGGCAGGGTGGAGGTGAACTGGGAAGGGTCAAAGGGCACTTATCTGACATATTAAATAAATTAAAAACAGGCTCTGCACAGATCAATGAGGACCAAAAATGGCCAGTAATATGAACTAAATATTAGAGTTTATCCAATTATTTAAAAAAATCATCAGGCGTGGTGGTGCATGCCTGTAATCCCAGGACTTGGGAGGCTGAAGCAGGAGAACTGCCACAAGTTTGAGGCTAGCCTGGGCTACATAAGTGAGTTCAAGGCCAGCCTGCAGTACATAATGAGACTCTCAACTGACCCCCCCAAGTCAGCTGACCACTAATAATTTATACTGTGCCTCTAGGAAAACCTTAAGTTTTTGTTCTATGACCAGATTTTCAAAATCTGAATTACCACTACTAACATTAACAGACTAGTCCCTGACATAGTTTGTCTTTGATTATGAACATTCTTCATCTGAATATTCTGGCATGGGGCCACCGGGGTCAGTTCCTCCCATCTCTTCCACTGGGCAAGAACCACTTGGTGGCCAGTCTGGCTGTGGGAGAGGTAGGCAGACAACCATTTGGGTCCCACCAGGAAACTCAACTAGTAGGCTGCCCGGGTCCTTCTCTTTTCAGAAGTCCCTGAGAGGTCACTGGAGTGCACTTTCTGCTCCAGGTGCAGGTAGAGCGGGCAAAGGTACAGAATTCTGTGGAGAAACCACAGCTCAGAACTAGAGGCAAAAACCCACCTGACCTATCCAACCTTCTCATCACACTGAAATAAACCTAGAAAGTAGGTTTTGCTCTTTTTTTTTTGAGATGGGTCTCACTATGCAGTTCAGGCTGAACTTGAGCTCACTTTATAGCCCAGGCTGGCCTCGAACTCCCAACGATCCTCCTGCTTCAGCCTCTTCAGTGCTGGGACCACGGGCATGTGCCACCACGCCCAGCTTCTCTTCTTGATGGAATAATTTAGTAAGGGAAGCTCATAGCCTTTTGTTTTGTCTTTTTTTTTTTGAGACAGGGTCTCACTATGCAGTTCAGGCTGGCCTTGAGCTCACTGCGTAGCCTAGTCTGGCCTCGAACTTGCAACAATTCTCCTGCGTGCTGGGATTACAGGCATGCGCCACCATGCCCAGCAACCTTCTGAAGATACTGGCACCAGCAGGGTAAGGCTCTGCCCCAACTTCACAATCTGCAACCCTGCCAGACTGGTTCCTAAGAACAGGAAAAATGGGGAGGTCAGCCACATGGTGCAATTTGAGGGGCTTCAAAGGGTGTGCTGGATCCCAAACTATCTTCCCTGCTAGCCTGGGGTTCTGTCTGAAGTTTCTATCATTCACGTTATTCCTTTATGTTAAAATTTTGTTGCCAGAAGTCCTCTGTTCAAATGCTCTCACCACGTAAAAGGGCGTGGTGCTCAGTTGTTCTCTTTGTTTAGCATCTCATTTCCTTTCCTATGTTTTGAGAATTTTGCTGTTTGCAGGAAGCAGAGCCCATCTAGACCCCTCACGCAGAGATACAGCATGTGCTGTCTCAGTCCTTCTGTGAGATAGGCAGCGGCACAGCACCTAAGGTCAACCAACCACAAACTTGCTCCAGATTGTGCATTGGCTGACAACACAGTAGAATTTGGGGAAGGTTTATTTTGGTGGTGGTGGGGCAGTAGAGATGACAAGTCTGAGGCAGAGGCAGCAGTGCAGAGGGGGGTATTCATTATTAAGTGGTGGCCGTGGCTGTGTTTTCACAATTATGTTTTCTGGCATGGTTTAAACTATGGTCCCAATTTTGGCATGGCATCCCATATTCCAGTGTGCTTTCCAAGTCTTAGCCTCAGCCTTTCAGAGAGTCTGGAGTTTCCCAGAATCCTTTTAGTAAACTCCTATCCTGCTTAAGCCAGCATCATGTTTCCTTGCAAGCAAGTACAAACACCAGTGGATACACAGGCATCAGACATCTCAAGACACAGATAGTCATTTATCTAAGTAGCTCATTGATGGTATCAGAAACAGGAGGACTCCGGGGAAAAGGCTTTGGAAATCGGGGGAGTCTGGTCTTTCGCGCACTGGCTGATAGAACTTGCCTAGAGGACCAGACAGAGGCTTCAGGGTAACCTGAGGGACATCCAAGAAACAAGGGTGGAGAGAGTCTTTGATAGGAAAAGTGGGGTAACAGTAGCGCAAAATGTAATGCTGTGGAATCACCAGAAGGGCTGCCACAGATGCTATGCGATGTGTAGGGGCCATGTCTTCACTCTATTTTTCCCAGAGAGGAGCACCGGAAACTTCCGCTGTTCATTGAAGGAACAGGGAGAGACAGGGTGAAGAAGCTCGTGAGCACAGGACTCAACGCTGGCCCGGAAGCTGGGGGTTTTGTGAAGGGTAAGAATGGAATCAGCCCACTTCACTCCTTTCTGCCTCTTCTTTACTTTTCCTCAGACCAAGCACTGTACCTGATGTTCAGATCATTGAATGGGTAAGCTCTGGGCCCATTTATTCATAGGTTTTTCATGGAAGGGTCATGTCTATCCACCTGACATGCCACAGGCCATTTCTCTTTTTTTTTTTTTGGCGGTACTGGGGATCGAACTCAGGACCCTGCGCTTGCTAGGCAGGTGCTTATTCCACTGAGCTATATCCCCAGCCCACACAGGCCATTTCTCACTTCAGTGACAACGTGGCCAGCACTGAGGGTGAGAGTTCTCGTGTCATGGCGGACCCTCCTGCTATGCCTTCAAGTTCTCACCCTATCAGCCTTCCTAGGCTGTGTTCTTGTAGTTGTGTTTGCTCTAGGGTAGCAGGGGATCGACACTGTATATTTTTACTTTCACAGATGTCACCAAGGGAAGAGCCCTGAAAAATAATCCAAGGGAAACTACCAAAGGACATTACAAAAGATAAAGAAAAGAAAACTAGCTACATTTGATTTAAAATATATTTGGGACATGTTATCCTTTATTTTCATAGACTGTCTCTTAATAAATATTTTCCCAGCATGATGAAGATGAATCACAAGGATATACAAAGGACTTGAGGGGAACAAAGGGATGGAAACATTTTAATATTTTAATTTAACTCTCAACTCAAGAGACTTGCCTTCTGCAGAAGATCTTAAAATCTAGCAAAGAAAGTCTCCTTCTATGCAAAGAGCAATTATTTGCTTGCTTGCTTGTGGCAGGGTCTTGCTGTACACTTCAGGCTGGCCCTCAGCTCCCTGTGTAGCCAACCTGGACTCGAACTCCCTTCAATCCTCCTGCCTCGGCCTCCTGAGTACCGAGATGACAGGCGTGGCCACCACGCTTTCTAACTACGCTTGGCTCATGGCCACAGTCAGTATATGGTAGACCAGTGGCAGCGGCTCTTGATTACTTGCAGCAGAGGCTTCTTGAAGGTGAGGAAGATGATGGTGCAGGCTACCAGCAGGGTGAGGCAGCTGGGGAGGATGAGCACGAGGTAGAGCAGGCCCATGTCCACCCGCTCCCACTTGCAGCCCTGTGGCACACCCGCAGGCAACTCTGCCACGCGAAGGACCTTGGAGGAGAGGTTGCAGGTGACCATGGTCCAGTCGGCCACGGTGTCCAGGCGTGGCAGGGCAACCAAGCTGTCCAGTCCGCAGCAGTCGTAGGGGTTCTGGCTGAGGTAGACGGCATGCAGGCTCCTCGTGAACTGAGCCCACTCCGCCCGCGTGGGCAGGGTGGTGAGCAGGTTCCGCCGGAGATCCAGGGTCCGCAGGGCCGGGCTCACCTGGAGCTGTGGGAAGCTGGTTAAACAATTTCCTGACAGATCCAGTTCCCTAAGATGCTCAAAGCCCGACAAATCCAATTTCTCGGAGTCAGGGCTGAGGCCCACATTCCTCAGAGACAAGGCCTGCAATGTAGGGGCCACGGCCCTGAGAGGGGCCATACTTCCATTCAGGACTCCCCAGTTGCCGGACAAGTCTAGGTGAGTGAGGGGTGTCCCCTGGAACGCGCAGTCCTGGAATACCCTGAGCCCACAGCCTTCCAGAGACAGCCTCCTCAGAGATACCATATTCCGGAAGTCCACACAGCTCGGGGCGTTTGTAGGACTGGAAGGAACCGGAAGTGGAGGTGATATCTGAACCGGAAGTGGCCAGGGACAAAGAGAGATTTGATTGTGGCTCAGGTCAATGGTAGTAAGGTTATTGGCGTCTGCAAAGAGGCCTGTGGGGATGCCCAGGAGCTGGTTGTCGCTCAGGTTGAGCAGGCGGAGGCTCCTGAGGCACCCAGCAAGGCCTGGGGCCAGGTGTAGCTCAGACAGCATGTTGTGGCTCAGGTCCAGCTCTGCCAGTGCACCTACAGGCTCACGCTCTTGAAAGTGCAGTGTGGCCAGGCAGTTCCGGTTGAGGTTCAGGTGGGCCAGGGAGGGCATTTTCTTTAGGAAGCCATCGGGCAGGTACTGGAACTGGTTCTGGCTCATGTCCAGGAAGCGAAGAGCTGATAGGTCGCTGGAGGCAAACTCCTCCCAGAGGTTGACGGTAGTAACATTGGTCACATTGCCATCCACCAGGAGGAACTGGGCCACCATCTCCTGTGGTGAGGAGGTGTTGTACAGGTCCTTGTAGAAGCCCATGTTGTTGTCGTGCAACAGGAGGCTGCGTAACTTGCTGCACTGGGGTAGGAGAGGGAAAAACAACAGCTGGTTGTGAGACAGGTCTAGTGTTTCCAGCTCAAAAGTGGTCTCTTGCCTGGATGCCAGGAACCACTCCAGGCTGTTGTAGCTGACATTGAGGACATGCAACTGGGAGAGGCCAAAGTCCACGATGCAGGGGAGGTTGTTGTAGGCCAGGTTGAGGCATCTCAGCTCTGTCAAACCATCAAAAGCACCACCTTCTATCTCAAAGATGTAGTTCCTCTGTAAATCCAGCTCTCTGAGGTTCTCCAGGCCCTCAAAGACAGACTCATCAAGCCTCATGAGAGTGTTCCTGGCCAGGGACACAACCTCCAGGGAGGAGAGGTTCTGCAGCATGAGGGCCGCCATGTCTTCCGTCAGGGAGTTGCCAGATAGGTCCAGTTTCTGCAGTCCCTGCAGGGTGTGGAGAGCAGCTGCTGTCTCCTTGTAGTTCTCTGAGAGGCTGTTGTCAGCCAGGGCCAGCCTGTGCAGGTGGCCTTGCTCCTGGAAGGCATGGTAGCCAATACACACCAGCTGGCAGCTACACAGGCTGAGGCTCTCCAAGAGAGGATAAGGCTGGAGGGAGTGATTCCACAGGGTCCTGAGAGGGTTGTCATCCAAGATGAGTACTCGGGAGTGAGGCAGGAGGCTGGTGGGCACCGAAACAAGGTTCTGCCCTTGACAGTCAGCGACGACACCCACCTAGGTTCAAAAACACATGGGTCAGTGGGGAGCATGTCTCAGGCAGAACCTTTGTTCTGTTATTAGACTGTCTGTACAACTACTGAGACTGGCTGTAAAGATCAGAACTCTTAAGATATAAAGCCAGGCATAGATGCACACACCTGTAATCCCAGCTCTTGGAAGGCTAAGGCAGGAGGATTATGAGTTCAAGGTCAGTCAGGGATACTGAGTGAGATCCTGTCTCAAAATCTCCAATAATAATAGATAATAATAAAATAATAAAACAAGGTAGGAAAATGCTCTTTACCTTCACACTTTGAAAAATAGCTAGGAACAGAGTTCTAGGCCTCAACAGTGTGTTAGAAAAGATGTGAGCCTCTGCTCGTCAGATGCTGAGAGGTGACAGTTACAACCTGCAGTTTGGTTGTAACTACAAGGATTGCAGGCCAGGTCTCTACTGGGATTTGAACTTCACCTCTGCCATTATGTTCTGCGTGACCTGGGGAAATAATTTTGCCTAGGTTTGTTATTTCCTCAGAAAGGAATGGGGATAAAAACATTACCTACTTTGAAGATTGCTGTAGGAGGAGATTGATTGCTCATACAGAGCTTAGCACAGTGCCCAGCACACAGTTGGCACTTGGTAGATGGCTCCCACTGCACTGTCATCAGTGTGGCATAACATCTGTGTATCTGACAGAGCCACTGCCAAACAGCCAGGTGCAACACTGTGACAGCTTTGTTTCACCCAAAGCAATTCCGCCTAGGAAGCTTACTTTCTGTTTGTTAGTTTGTTTATGTTTTTCTGAGATAAGTCTTCACTATGCAGCCCACGCTGGCATCAAACTCACAGAGATCCTCTTGCCTCAGTTGTCCAAGTGCAGGGTTATAGGTGTGCGCCGCCGCCACCGCCACCCCCACCCCCAGCAGGAAAAAGATTTTAATTGGTAAGTTAGAAGAGCAATGTCATTCCTTTCTATAAGCTGGTCAGTAAGACAGGCCCCAGGATGGCCTGAAATTGCAGGTTCAATAGCTAGGGACAATTGCCGGACGTGGTGGCACATGCCTGTAATCACAGTACTCAGGAGGCTGAAGCAGGAGCATTGTTGCAAGTCAAGAGTAGCCTGGGCTACAAAGTGAGCTCAAGTCCAGCCTGAACTGCGTAGCAAGACCCTGTCTCAAAAAGACAAAAAAAACCCAAAACAAAACAACAGCAACAAAAATCCCTGGGGACAGGTAGAACCGGGAGAAAAGTCCTGAGGGAGAGGAAGCAGCCCAGGTTGGAGTGCCGGTCAGCTCTGCCACTTACTAGCTTTGGACCCTGGGCAAGGACTAACTTTTGAAAAAAAAAAAGGACAACTTTGGAGCCTCGAATTCCCTAGCTGATTTTTAGAGGGGATTGGGTGCGTTCAGGGTGGTATGGCCATAGAGCCTAGCTGATTTTTAAAACAAAACCTTCTAATAATTAAAAATGATGCTGTATTGAAATATAGGAAACTAGGGCTGGGGATATAGCTCACTGGCACAGCACTCGTGTGACAAGTGTGACATTCTGAGTTTGATTCCTGGTCCAAAAATACCCTGGAAATACAGGAAACTAAACTCTTCAGTGATCTCAGCCTCTCAGACAAATGCCATCAACCTTTTGTTGTATGTCCTTCTAGTTCTCTTCTCAAGATATTACCTATCTTATTTTTAAAATTTTTTATTTATTTATTTTTTGTCTTTTTGAGACAGGGTGTTGCTATGCAGTTCAGGCTGGCCTCGAACTCACTTTCTGGCCCAGGATGGTCTTGAACTTGCAACAATCCTCCTGCCTCAGCCTTCCGAGTGCTGGGATTACAGGCGTGCACCACCATGCCCAGCTATTGTTTTTTTTTTTTTTAAAGAAAAATGAAAACATACTCTACAAGCTGTTCAGTAATCAACTTTCCTCTCTCAATAATATTTGATATATTGCCTGGGCAGTAAAAATAAATTTCAGCACATCCTTTTCAGGTACTATATTAGTTCAGTGCATGGATAGCAAGTGTTCTAGGTCACTTCATCTTGGCTCTGCTTTTTTATTGTTGTTGTTTGGTCTTTTTTGAGACAGGTCTCTCTATATAGTTCAGGCTTGCCTGAAACTCACTATGTAGCCCAGGCTGCCTCGAACTCTCAAGCATTGGGATTACAGGCGTGAGCCACCACACCTGGTGGCTCTTTTTTGGTTGTTTGTTTTGGTGCTACGGTTTGAACTCAGAGCCTCACGTGTGCTGAGCATGTACTGTACCATTGAGCTATACCGCAGCCCCTTGGCTCTGTTTTTTATCAAGTGAGTGACCTTTTGGTGGTTACCTAACCACAAAGGTTTCCATTACCTGTCCTGCAAAATGAAAATTATGCTTGTAATTTTTTCATGTTTTTTAGTGTTGAGTATAATTGCTTATGCAAAACATTTATTAAACCTAAAATGTTAACTGTAATTATTTGTACGATATGCTTAATAAATAGTAGTATGATCTAATTTAATCTCCCCATTGAGCATTTGAGTTGTTTTAGTTTCCCAGGTAAACAGTAGAATGAATTTGTTGTGTTCCCTCCACACCTCCACTTCCCCTTAAAAATGTCTTTGGAAAGGTGGGCGCGGTGGCGCACACCTGTAATCCCAGCACTCGGGAGGCTGAGGCAGGAGGATCATTGAGAGTTCGAGACCAGCCTGGGCTACAAAGTGAGTTCAAGGCCAGCCTGAACTGCATAGTGAGACCCTGTCTCAAAAATAAATAAATAAATAAATAAATAAATAAATTTAATTAAATAAAGTCTTCGGGATTTGATTGGGGTTGTATTACCATTATGGGTTAATTTGGGGGAGAACGTATATTTTACAAAATTCAATCTCCCCATCCAGAGACAAAGTTATATTTATTTGAGTAACTGTTGGTCTCCCCCTCCCATGGGGATTCTCTGGAAAGTGCTGCGGTTAGGGGCTTTCCTCAAGCTTGGGAGACCCTGTTCTATTACAAGTGCTGTGGCCAAAGGGTCAGACCTTGGTAATCCCCTGCTGATGCACTCAAGTGATGCCCATGAGGACATCAGAGTCCCCGAAAACCTTCCCATGGTGACTTTCACCTCAAATGACTGCTGTAATGAGGGACAGTGGAGGGCACCTGGACTTGAAACGCATCATCCAGAAATCATAACAGCCCAAGGAAATGCACTCTTTTTGCTCTCTGTCAGAGTCCAGCCTGAACCCGGAAAGATGGTCAAAGCATTCATGATTGATTCCCTTCTCTTCTTGTGGCTGGTGACCCCTAAACTGCTACTGTGACGTTAATCTTTTGTCACCTGTGGAAGGGAATGGTGGCGGGCAAAGGTAGCAGAGATTAATAATAATACTAATGATAATAATAAAACACAGAGCGCTCACCACAGGCCAGGTACTGTCCTGAGTGCTTTACATACATTAACTCACTGAATCACCACAGTACCCAAGTGTTGTCATATTCGGAGGTATTACGATTACTTCTATTTTACAGATGAGGAAGCAGTGACATGAAGCGGCCCCAACATCACCAGCCAATCAGTGGTGGGCTGGGGTTTAAACCTGGTCAGTCAGGTTGTAACTCCTACATACTGGAGAGTTCTCCAGCTTAGTGGTTAGTGGTTACTACAAGTGGTTCAGAACCATGGTGGTTGGTTTTTTAAGATTAATCAGCTTCAAGAATACATTCTTTCCCCCAGCCCCCAAAACAAAACAAAGAAAAAGAAAGAATTCTTGAATGTAAGTATTAGTCCTGACACCCAGCTTGGGTCCCAGTGCCTTGGATAACATGGCTCAAGGGGTGTTTATTAAATGCACTTTCCTTAAGCATACTTTTGATATTACTGGGTTGTCAGCAAGGAGAGGGTTTCTGGAAATGTGCTGAATTGTGACCCAGGCCTGTTCCACATATAAGCTGAGAGCCCTAAAAAAGACCTCTGTCAAGGCTCAGAAACCTGCTGTCTGGATCTTCTTAGCCCAGGTTTGGCCAAGGAGCTGCTCCACAGTGCAGGGTGGGCAGCTGCTCGCTGTGGGTTGTCTAGATGTTTGCTGTTGGCTCATGTACCATCACAGAGGCAAGGTTGCTCCACCACAGAGGCAGCTCTCCTTTGCCTCCCCTGTCAGTTCTGGAACCATCTTTTGGAGCTCAAACTGTTAACAAGATGTTCTTTTTTTCCCCCTATGATATTTTTGAGACAAGGTTTCACCATGCAGTTCAGACCAGGCTTGAACTCACGATGTAGCCGAGGCTGGCCTCAAACTCATGGCGATCCTCCTGCCTCAGCTTCCTGAGTGCTGGGATTACAGGCATGTGCCACCACGCTCAGCTAACAAGAAGTTCTTGTGCCAGATGGCTGACCTAGCCCTGTTTCTGGGGCCTCCTGCCTTCAGCAGGTATGAGAAAGGAGAGGCAGGAGTTGCCTTGGTCTTTGCCCAGGAATCATCTTGAGGACCTTTGGTTAAAGAGCAGCCATGCATGGCATTGGGCAAGGCAGGTACAGAGTGCATCAGACCCATCCGTTCCCTGTCCTCCTTCATGGACAACCCACTGGCTTTCGGAGCAGACCAGACCTTGTGGAGATAGGAACAAGAGGGAAGGTAGGGTTTGAGGAGAGACTCACCAACCGGCAGCCCCCTTGGGAAGCTGCTGCGGCTGCCCCGCTTCCATTCCTCCACTGCAGAGCCGAGAAGTGAAAACCCAGGCAAAGCCACAGGGGCAGCAGCTCCATCTCAGGCACAACACTGGGGACAGAGGCAGGAGAGAAGCAAGTAAGACGAGGACATCCCGGAAGGCTGCTTTGCATTGGGTAGGAGCCAGTTCCCAATTATGTCTGGTCTCAGAGGCCCGTAGCTAATGGAGGTGGAAACCCACAGATTATTCAAATCACTCATGTTAACCAACACTTTCAACGAAACCATTGACAAGAACTCATTTTCATTCTGCCTCTACCCTTTGATGGATAGGTGATGAATTCTGAAACTCCAGAGTCCAGCAGCGGAGGAGAAACAAAGGACTCAAACAGATCTTAGGACACCTAGAGTGTCCTTTGCTCTGTAATTCTACCCAAGTTCTCCTCCCTCCAGTCAACGCTGCCTGTTGCACTACACAAGCTCAAGAAATAGGTGCTGAGAAGCTGGCTGTAGCGATGTGTGCTGTAATCCCAGCACTTGGGAGGCTGAGGCAGGAGTTTATTGAGAATTCCAGGTCAGCCCGGTTACATCGTGGGTTCAAGAACAGATTGAACTGCTGAGTGAGATCCTGTCTCAAAAAAAGAAAAGCATAGATCTGGGGGCTTCAGATGTAGCTCAGTGGTGGGGTGCTTTCCTAGCATGCCCTGGATTCAATCTGCTGAAGTTCACACAGAGAAAAAAAAAAAGGAAAAGAAAAGCAGAGGTCTCACTGGTTAATGCATTTGAACACAGCCCTCTGAAAGATGAATTTCAGCCAGGCACTGTGGTGTGGCGAGTCAGAGGCCAGTCTGGGCTACATGGCAAGACCCTGTTCCAAAAAAAGAATTTTGATATTTTGCCTGGATAAAACTTGAGGAGAAAAATGAAGAAAACATCTTTGGATATAACAAAGATTACTAGCAAAGGGTAGCATCAGCACTCTCAGCCCGCCAGGGTGCATAGAACAGTAATTGTGAGGAGGCTTGAAATTTTGCCCTTCCCTACAGAATCTTAGGAGAGGAGCCATACCTCTTCCCTCTCCATCCCATTTAATGGGAACAGGCAAAAGCCCAGAGGTAATAATGTCCTGTGGAGGTTCCAGATCAACTGGGCGGCAGGGCTGAGAGCAGCTCTGGGTCCCGCTTCCTGTGCTCCAGGTTGAGTAGCCAGCGCCTTCTCCCCTGTGGCGCTGTGGCACTGACTGCCCTCCTGTTGGAAGAGCTGGCAGCCGTGGCTTCCCCTCTCAGCTCTGTGTGCCTCAGAATCGGGGACATTCCATCTGCTGTCCGCTCAACTTCCCCCCCTCCACTCCCCGCCACTCACACATCTGCTGGTGTGTCCAGGCCACCTCCTGCCCCTTCCCCTTCCCCCACCTCAAGTTTACCCATCTCAAGGACTGAGTTTAACTTCCTGGTAAGATTCGAACACTCCTGGTGAAAACAGAGTAGCAGAAAAACTGAGTGAAACCAGGTGAGTCAGCCTCAGGCTTCACTTAAGGCCAGCTCGCTTCTCCAGACCCAGAGAGAACCTGCGATTCAGAACTCAGCAGCGCGTGCTTGCCGGGTCTGGGAATCCCCGCCCCAGCCCTCCTTCTGCTTCTGCACCTGCGCAGGGATTATTACCTCCTGGCCCTTGGGGACAGAGATGGCAATCGCAGAGCCAAATGGGTCCTGTGCTCCAATTCCTCCCACACACCCTGAAGCTTTGGGGTCACCGCCCACCTTGATCAAGACAAGGTTGCCAGATTTAGCAAATGCCAAGACGCCATTTGAATGTCACAAACACACTTGTGCTAAAAAATTGTTTATCTGACATTCATTTCACTGGCTGCTGGGCATGGTAGTTCATGTCTGTAATCCGAGCACTCAGAAGGCTGAAGCAGGAGGATCTCTGCAAGTTTGAGGCCAGATTGGGCTACACAGTGAGCTCAAGGCCAGCCCAAATTGCATAGAGAGACCCTGTCTCAAAAAAAGAAAACAAAAACAAACAAAAAAATAATTTCACTGGTTATCCAGTGTCATTTTGAGGAGAGAGGAGGAGATAGGACCTATAGACAGACTTCCTTCTTGTCAGCCCTGGGCTGAACGCACAGTGTGACTAATCCTTCTGGAACAGCTGGCCCCGTCTACTGAAGCGCTGCATCCCGATGGGCGCAGGGCAAGAGCGAGGTTGTTCAGATGTAACGCAACTTCAGGTGAATGCTTCACAGCCCTGGCCTCCCTTACACACTAGGAGTGTCCTTTTCACTTGTGGGTCACCAGGAATTTTGCACATTTAAAATATAGCCTTTCCTTCCTCCTCAATGTAGCCAACCAGTTCAGAAAAGAAAAAAAAAATGGTGCCACATCCCAGAGCAGCTCTTTCCGGCAGGAAGCAGCAGAATACAGCGGGAAGATTATTCACTGAAAACAGCCCAGGGTTTGAAGTCCTGCTCCATTACTTCTTGTTTACTTGAGCAACTTATATAAAGTCTCCAAGACTCAGACAGTCTTTCTATAAATCAGGACTAATAGCAACTATTCACAGAGCTTTATGAGAATCACGCACTGTAACGTATATGAAAGCGCTTCATTAGCTGTAGATGTAGTTAATAACATAATCGTTATTTTTGAGTTCCAGCCACCGGTGGGCTGGGGAAGTGGTTGTTCTTATGATCTTCTTCTCCAAGGTCCAGCAATAGCTACACAAAGCAGGGGGTAAAGTGGGTAAATGGGCTGGAAGGTGGATCACATCATGATACTAAGTAAACATGTGAAAGGTAAATGGGAAGGTTGGGTTAAAAATTTCACACTGATGGTTCAGGAACACATGAGTCTACAGCCACGCCACCCTGAATGCGCTCGATCTCGTCGGATCTCGGAAGCTAAGCAGGGTCGGGCCTGGTTAGTACTTGGATGGGAGGAACACATGACTAGACTGAGGGACAGAGGACTGTGGGCTGAGAGCTGTTTGAACTCTGCTCTTGGGCGGGGCTGGCTTCTGAGCGCTCCGGTTCCCACCAGGTCGGCTGGTCTCCAGCACATTTGGTCAGTGGGAGTCCCCAAAGGAGCAGAGCACCCAGGGTGGGCAGAGGCACCCTGGGGCTTCTTCCGGGGACCCCTACGCTCAGCTCCCCTGCATTCCTTTCATCCTTGCCCGGCCCAGGGAAGTTGTTAATGTCTCATTGACCATCTATTATCTTGGTTGGCTTCTTGGCTGTCCTATCGCACGCTACCAGTTTCCTGCATGAAATCTCCTCCGCTTCAAGCAATCTGGGTGATCTCTGTTTTCAGCTTGTGCCTTGACTCATCCAGCGATGTAATCAACAACAGCCTTGAACTCAGCAGTATGTGAAAAGGTACTTAATATATAATGGCTCCGGAAAGACACAAAAGACCTCCAAAACAGTAACCATTTGGGTTAAGAAATAACCTTGTAGACCGCATAGCTGCAGAAAGCTTCTTCAGCATTGCAGTCCTGGGAAGAGTCCAAGACAGACAGCTTGGGCACCAGAGGCAGCTCTGGGGACACAGGAACCTCTCAGCTAAGGGAGCTGTTAGCAAGTATTACACATATATTATCACCACATTGAGAATTTTGCCCTCAAAACATTCAGATAAGCTAAAAAAGCTCTAATTAAAGAGGTGTAGTAGCAAGGGGGTGAGCGGCCAGGGTGCTTTGTATGAAAGACACTGCTGACAGGTTGGTCTGCGGAGGGAATCTGCAGGAGCAGGGTGTTCAGGAGCGCAGTGACCGTGTGACAGTGACACCCATAAAAAATCAAGCCACACACAACTGTGGTGCTAGATTAGATAGAAGGTTCCACGAGTCAGCCTTCTTGTAAGGAGCAGTTCCCAATGAGGATCTTGGGAGGAAGGGAAGGACAGAGAATTGAGAACAAAACTACAGTCCTGGACCGAAGCAAATGATTCCTGCTACCAAGAAGCATTTGAAAGTCCTAGGCAAGTGACTTTGCTCCCTCTGGATCCTTAGCAAAAAACATTAGGGTAACTTCAGCTTTCACCAAATGTCCAAGCTTAGCATCTCCCATGGAGAAGCCACCTGACAATCTGAGTCTCCAAGTGTGGCACATTGGAAACGCAGATGACCGTTCCAGCAGGGCTCTTGCCCAGAATGCAGGCCCCAAGTCCAGTCATGATCCAACAGATCCAGGCAATATGCTGTGCTACAAGTCAGCTGGTGACAATGGATTTGGATTCTTCAAAAGAGTGAAAGTCTTGAAAAATGAAAGATTCAGGTATAGTGGCACACACTTGTAATCCCAGCACTCTGGGAGGCTGAGGCAGGAACATTGCTATGAGTTCAAGGCCAGTGTGAACTACATATTGAGACCCTATCTCAAAAAAAAAAAAAAGATCTCTGAAAGAAAACTTTGAGACAGTCAGGGAAGTGTCACTATGTACTCAGTGATGTGTTTGCAGATGGTATGATACACAGATAGCATTACCCGATTACTGCTAATATTCTGATAACTACGTGTGGTTACATGAGGAAGTACCCGAATGCCTAAGATCTGCATGAAGTATTCCAGAACAAAGTTTCAAGATATCTATAATTTATGTAACCTACTTTCAAATGGTACAACAGGGAAAGCTGAAGCAAAATACTATCCATTGGCCGATTTAGCATTGTACTTTTTAATTTTCTGTAGATCTGAAAAATTTCAAATTAAAAAAAAAGGAATAGGAAATAAGTGTTGGAGTTCCTAAAGAGGGAGACGAAATTGTGGTGGGCTTTGTCCCAAAATTTCCAGGAATTTTTATTAGACCTTTTTCAATATTCTTTTCAGGAAGACAGTAAACATTTGTTAAGTTAAAAGTGAATATATGCACAAACCCTAAACAAAGCCTGAAAACTGTAACGTTTTGACACAATGGCGCTCTCAGATGAGTTGTGCCTGGTAGGAGCAAGGAGTATTATATCATATGTCCCGGTTGTAGATCTGGCAAGATGAATGATGAACTAAAATACTTTTCCACAGCCAGGTTGATTTCTGTCACCGTTCCCCACCCCACAGTCACCTCTGGAAGATCAGTCTCCAGGGGAGTCACCTGACTTCCCCATGACCGACACCACCACCAAGCTGCCAGCATCACAGTGGGGAAGCACCTGACCACAGGTGGTCAGTCTTTGTACATAACTCGAGCCCTGGCTGAGACACGAGGGAATTAGGTCATTAGCAGGGGGACCTGGAGGTAACATACAGAGAGACATGCAGAGATGAATTCTTTTAGGGTCTTCATGGGGAAGCAGATACCATGAGGGAGAAAACAAAGCATATGAACAGACAAGAATAAAACAGTAGCTAGGCATGTTGGCACACGCCTATAATCCCAGCACTGGGAGGCTGAGGCAGGAGAATCATTGTGAGTTCAAGGCCAGCCTGGGCTACAAAATGAGCTCAAGGCCAGCCTGAACTGCATAGCAAGACCCTGTCCCAAAAAGACAATAAATAAATAAATATTCCTCATTAATTTCACAAAGGCAAAAATGGCAACTTTATAATGAAGAAACAACCAGATAACCACATCACCTAATGACTATGGAGCATTACCCGGCAGGTTTTCATATTTCCTTTTCCTTTTCTTTTCTTTTGTTTTTTTTTAGATAGGGTCTCTGTGTAGTTCAGGCTGGCTTTGAGTTCACTATGTAGCCCACGCTGGCCTTGAACTCACAGTGATCCTCCTGCCTCAGCCTCCCAAGTGCAGGGATTATAGGTGTGCGTCACCACACCCAGGTTTCTTTTTTGTTTTTTGGAAACAGGGTCTCACTATGTAGCTCAGGCTGTGGTGACCCTCCTCCTTCCGAGTACTGGGATCACAGGCGTGTGCAACCATGCCTGGCTTTTTATATTTTCAGAATTTAATTGTGAATATTCTACTGGGGAAAACTTTGCATATAGAAGAATGCATGAAATAATTGTGTTGTCTCAATGCTAACTCTGGCTTGTACTTCCAGACTTCTGACTATTGTACTGTGGTTATATTGCCTTTGTTCTTAGACAATATGTACTGAAAAACTAGAGAGAGAGGGAGTTGGGGCAAACGGGCCACAGAAAATACTAACAACGGTTGGATCCACATGAAGAGTTTATGGGAATTCTTTGTACTTGCAACTTTTCTATAAATTTGAATTTTCATTTAAAAATAAAAGTCAAACATTAAAACTTAAAATTACAAACCATTTTTTTAAAAATTACTATGATGAATGTGATCATCTAAAATATATCAGTAGGGCTGGGGATATAGCTCAGTGGCACAAGTGTCTGCCTGGCAAGCACAAGGTCCTCAGTTCAATTCCTGGTACTACAAAATAAATAAATAAATAAATAAAATCAGACTTTAAAAATTAAAAAAATTCATTCTAATACTAGTTAGATCCATGTAACATGGGAGAAATGACCTTTTTTTTTTTTCCCAATACTGTGTACTAAACCCAGCAAGTGCTGGGCTATATCTCTAGCACCCCCCCCCCTTTGAGTTTTTTGAGACAGCGTCAGCTATGTAGTTCAGGCTGGCCTTGAACTCACTGTGTAGCCCAAGTTGGTCTTGTCCAGCTGTATGTTTTTGTTTGGCTTTTATTCAGAGTTCACCCATGTTGTAGCATGCATTGCTATTTCCTTCCTTGTAGAGCCCGTTGAAATCCCAAGATTGCTTTCTAATGTGACTGTACTATTTATTTATTTATTGAGACAGGTCTCACTATGTAGTGCAGGCTGGCCTTGAACTTGTTTATGTAGCCCAGGCTAACCTCAAACAGTGATCCTTCTGCCTCAGCTTCCCAGCACTTTGGCATGCAGCACCACACCCTGCTCTGCCCTGTTTTGCATTCAACCAGCAGCGCGCTCTAATTCTCCACACTGTAACCAGCAATGACCACCTGTCATTCTTACGGCAGTCTTCCTAATACTACTTCTCAGCAGTGTTTCATTGTAGGTTTCTTTGCATTGCTAGGGGTTGAACACAGGGTCTTTGCACTGAGCTACACCCCCAGCTCTTTATCTTTTATTTTGAGACAAGGACTGACTTGCCCTCACAGGATTGGAACTTGAGATCTTCCTGCTTTAACTTTGCGAAGTACTAGAATTACAGGCATGTGTCACCACACTCAGCTCCTCACTCTTCTTTGCCTTCTATTTCCCTACTATCTCAAGGTACTGAGTATCTTTTTGTGTGTTTATTGACCTTTCTATATATTTGGAGAAATGTCCATGTATATTTTTAACTACAGATATTTTAAAATTGTGATGTTAGAAGTAATTGTATTAATAGTAAAAGAAAATGAAAAGATCTAGTTATATTCTTTTGTGAGTTAGTAGATTTCTATATTTTGCAAATAATATTCAAATAGTAGGCACACTTAAAAAATAACTTTCAGCCAGGTGTGGTGCCATACGCCTGTAAGCCCTGCACTCGGTAGGCTGAGGCGGGAGGATCATTGTGAGTTCAAGGCCAATCTGGGCTACAAAGTGAGCTCAAGGCCAGCCTGAACTGCATAGTGAGACCCTGTCTCAAAAAGACAAGCAAACAAACACATAAATAAACAAAAAATAAAAAGAACTTTCCAATTGAGGCAATACAGCATGTAGAACTATAGCACAAATTTATAGGTCACCACCTGTTTCTCTGGTGTCCACCTGTTTATTTATCTATTTATTTATTTTTGAGACAGGGTCTCAATATGCAAGTCAGGCTGGCCTGGGCTACCTCATGAGTTTAAGGCTGGTCTAAATGACATAGTAAGACTCAATCACACACACAAAAAAAAATAAAAATAAAAATAAAAAAAGAAAGAAAGAAAGAATTATAGGCAGCCCCTGTAGGCAGCAAAGCCAACTGGCACACTTTTTCTGAAGAACAATTTAGGACAGCCTCTCAAGACCTTGAAAATATAGATTCTTTCTGATTCAGTAATTCCATTTCTAGGAATTTACCCTAAAGGATTATAAAGGAGGTAAGCTAATTTTAAAGGAATATTAAAGCATTAATAATAATAACATTAAAATGTGGAAACCACCAGAAGCCTAATAATGAAATCAATGGTTAAATATATTATGAAATAACTGTGTAATAGGGACAGTGTGCTGCAGTAAAAAAAAAAATATATGGAAAAATATTTATAATAAAAATTTTAAAAAGGAAGTAACAAAATGAAATATGTAGTATAACCCCAAATTTGTTAAAAAGAATACACATATATCTGCTGTTTTGTTTTGTTGAGACAGGGTCTCACTATGTAGTTTAGGCTGGCCTTGAATTCACTATGTAGCTCAGGCTGGCCTATCATCTTGAGGTAATCCTCCTGCCTCAGCCTCCCAGAATTATAAGTATATGCCTCCACATCAGGGTCTGCATGTTTTAGAGGAAATACTTGAAAGGGCATCCGTCAGAATCTCAAAGGTGGGGAGAACCTCCCTATCTATATTTTTGCTTCTTTGTATTTTCTAATTTTCAACAATCAACTTCAATCATTATATTAGGACACGTTTTAAAGGTGTAGAATAAATCCGTTATACTTTACACTTGATCTTAGCCAAAAGGCTGAGAAGCGATAATCCGTTATACTTTAAAATTTAAAATATCATGAGACCCTCATAAATATCACTGAAGGGCAGAATTTCTTACAGATACTTAGAATTGAAATTACTGGGAATGTGTGTCACATGATGATGCTTGGAGTTAGTGGGAAAAAAGCAACACTGAAGAATGATTAAAATAAATTGTGTTATGAACAACACTGCTTTTTATAGTGCGGATTACAGGCATGCGCTGCCATCCTTGGATTTGAAAAAAATCTTAATGTTCAAACCGTGTATGGTAGTGCATGCTGTAATCCCAGCACTCTGGGAAGCTGAGACAGACTCCCAAATTCAAGTCCAGCCAGGGTCAGTTTAGCAACCTAGTGTGAGTCTCGTGTCTCAAAACAAAAAAGAAAAGAAAAGAAAAAATAAAAAGAATGAAAAAGGCAGGGTCGGGAGCTGGAGGTGTCGCTCAGTGTGAAGGCGCTGGGTTCACTCTCCCACCCCACACACTCAGTTCAAAAGGTCGCCCCCATCACTCACTCCCTGCGGGTTTAAACGCGCCCAGCGCAGCGAACGGGGCTTGGGAAGCGCCCGTTCCTTTGGCCTCCTTGGAGCGGAACGCAGGGCATCTGCAGGCCCCGTGTGCGCCGGAGTTGAAGGCGAAGATCCCCGGCCGCTGCGGCCCAGAGGATGTCGGGCGAGGCTTCTCGGTCCCACCCTGAGCCGCTCCTGACCTGACCTCGAGGCCACGGTGAGTCAGTCAGCTACCAGGTGTGCTCAGGGCCGAGGTAGGCTCCCTGGTCCCCTCCCTGCCTTGGCCGCGAATGCAGGGTCTCACCACGTGGAAACCCGGTGCCACCGGAGACCACGCCTCGCCCCTGCACGGCCACCGTGGCACCTATGTGTAGGACAGACCCGCACCAGCTCTGCTGACAGTGCTTCCCCTCTGGTCACTTCCGAGAGAGAGGGGACCTGCCACCACCTTCCCCACAGAGGAGGCAGGGCCAGCCGTAGTGCAAGGGGCCCTGCATGGGGCAAGAGACCTGGGTCCTTCGCTCCAGCGGCAGTGTAGGGGGCAATTCCGGCCATGTGACCTCCTAGAATGTGGCAGGAGCGCAGGAGAATGCAAATGTTCTCCTTTTTATTTTTTCCTCTGTGGCGCTGGGAATCGAACCCATGGCCCTATGCAGTGCCAGGCAAGTGCTCTGCCACTGAGCCACATCCCCAGCTGAGAATGCAAATGAGGAAGCTTTGTCCCAGGAAGGATGAGCCAGGCAGCTCTCCTTGGCTAAATCCTACATTTCAGCAATTACATCTCTCTGGGAAAGACCTTTCCTCAGGTCTTCTTCACCCAACAAACTCCTTCCTACTCATCCCTCAAGGCCTAATGCCTAGATCACCTCCTTGTATTCCAAGCTCATCAGAACAATAACCCAATAATCAATGTAATATGATAGCATGAAATAGGGACTCAGAGTGTCTGAGAGTTTTGGGGATTTTTTTAATATTTAAATTTATGAACAGGAATGTGAGAAACTACTAGGTATCATTAATAACTTTCCCCCAATATTTTAGTATGAAAAATTATAACATACAACCAAATTGAAAAGAATTTGAGCCTGGCGTGGTGGTGCATGTCTGTAATCCCAGTACTTGGGAGGCTGAGGCAGGAGGATTGTTGTGAGTTCGAGGTCAGACTTGGCTACAAAGTGGGCTCAAGGCCAGCCTGAACTGCATAGTGAGACCCTGTCTCAAAAAGACAAAAAAAAAAAAAAAATCAAAATAGCCTCCTGTCACCAGGGTATTTCCCCTTCATTACCTCAAATGCATGTCAGTGATTTAACTTTGTTTATTTGTTTGAGACAGGGTCTTGCTATGTAGTTCAGGTTGACTTTGAATTTACTATGCAGCCCAGGGTGGCCTTTGAGGCCATCCTCCTGCCTCAGCCTCCGAAGTGTTGGGACTACAGGCCTGTACCACCACGAGCAGTGGTCACAATTTTATCCTTTGAAAAATCCCTCAAATTAAGCTAGCGACCTATTCCAAGCCTAATTTTTTTCCTCTAGAACTTACTTAAGTTCACAAAAGACTGGGAGTATTCTGATTTTTTTTTAAATTCCTAAATAATAATAATTTTAAAAGAATTTTTGAATAAAGCTGACCTAATGGGGTTTTAACTTAATGCTCTTGGTCAGCAGCAGTAATAGCACTTGAGAGTGTAGCTTGGTGGTAGCATGCTTCCCTAGACTGCACAAGGCCTCATGTTTCATTCTGGCTCCACAAAATAAATAACAATAATAATAATAATAATAATAATATTAGTAATGGCACCCAAAGTTGCAAAGTCTTCTTACAGACCTTAGATCTCATTTAATATTTCCAACAGTTTCATGTAGTAGGCATAATTTTCAGTTTTTATTGTGATATATATATATACATATATCACAATATATAATATACTAACTGTGTGTGTGTGTGTGTGTGTGTGTGTGTGTGTGTGTGTGTGTGTGATACTGGGGTGGAGCTACATCCCTTTTTATTATATATTTTGCATTTTGAAACAAGGTCTTGCTAAATTGCCTTAACAAGTGGGATCAGCATTCGCAATCCTCCTGCCTCAGCCTTGCTCAGCGCTGGGATTACAAGTGTGTGCCACTACGCCTGGCTTCACTTTAATGCTTGCATGTGCAATTCAGTGGCATTAATCACGTTCCCACAGCTGGGTGGCCACCACGACCAGCCGTCTCTAGGATTTTCCACCACCCAGACAAACTCTGGATCTATCAACCAATAACCTCCCAGCCTCTGGTAACTGCTCTTCTTTCTCTATGATTTTGCCTGGTCGAACTTCTTGTGTGAATGGGATCATGCAGTACTTGTCCTTTTGTGTCTGGTTCATTTCACTTAACTCAGTGTTTTCAAGTTCCATCCATGTTATAATGTGTTATCAGAATTTCCTTCCTTTTTTATTTTTTCTTGTGGTAATAAGCTACATCCCTAGCTCCTCTCCACCCTACCTTTTAAAAAAAATTTTTGAGAGACAGGATCATTCTTGTTAAATTGTCTAGGCCAGGCTTAAATTGAGATCCTCCTGCCTTAGCCTCCCAGTGTGCTGGATGGGATCAATACAAGTGTGAACCACCACACCCAGCATCATTCCTTTTCAAAGCTGAATGTGGCACATATCCCATTTTGTTTATACAGTCATATAATGCTGCTGTATTTGAACATGAGTATCCAAGTATCTGTTCAAGTCCCTGTTCATTCTTTCCATTTTATAGACAAGACTCAAAGAGACTGCTAGTCACACAGACTGTTCAAAGCCAGAGCTGCATTCAGGCACAGGTGGGTGACACTGATGAAACCATGTCTAGGGGTCCATGTCCTTGAGCGCTCAGCTGGGCACAAAGGAAGGAAACATCGAGGCTCTGAGGGGACATGGGACTGGCAGGAGGTTCCGGGCAGCCCCTGCCTCTCAGATTCTACTTCGGAAGAGCAGACTGAGCAGGCAGCCAGGGGAGAATCCCTCTTGATCCTTATCTTTCTTGGAGTGGCAGAAGAAAGTAACTGGGGCACCAAACTGTGGAATACTCTGGCTTGGGCCTGCAGGAGGGGGGTCCCCGTGAGCTCCCAGGACTGCGGCCACACCGAGCCCAGCAGCAGCTTTGCCCTCCTGCCCACCTTGCTGCCAAGAGCCAGGACAGAGGTCTGCTTCCTTCTGTGTGCCTGTGCAGGCTGAAGTCACTCACCCAGTAAAGTGAGAAAAGCCACATGTGGTTTGGTCTTGGCACTGGGCACCATGAGGTCTTTGTTTTTTTTAGCACCGGGAGTGGAACTCAAGGCCTTGCGCTTGTCAGGCAGGCACTGTGCCGCTGAGTTACATCTCCGGCTCTTTGCCCTCTGTGCGCTTTTGAAATCAGTTGTTTGTTTTGTATCACCCACATTCATTTCTCCTCCTAGTAACAACACCTTGATTCCCTTTTGGAGAAACCACCCCCTCCCTTTCTCGCTTTAAAAATTTTAATGATGAGCCTAGTGTGGTGGTGTACGCCCGTAATCCACCACTCAGGAGGCTGAGGCAGGAGGATCATTGCAAGTTCGAGGCCAGCCTGGGCTACAAAGTGAGCTCAAGGCCAGCCTGAACTGCATAGCAAAATCTTGTTTCAAAAAGACAAAAAAAAAAAAAAAAAGATGATAAAATACACAATATTTTAAAATTATGGCAAAATATACACTGTAGCCAGTGTATATTTTGGATTTTTGTCATTTTTAAACTAACAGTGTAGGGGCTGGGGATATAGCTCAGTGGAATAAGCGCTTGCCTAGCAAGCGCAGGGTCCTGAGTTCGATCCCCAGTACCGCCAAAAAAATTAAAAAAACTAACAGTGTGCAGCTTAGCAGTGTTGAAAATATTTCTCTGTTGCACAGCCAATCCCCTTCCTTCCCAAGAAGTCAAATTTAAGCAGGGTGATGGTACATACCTGCAATCTCAGCATTCTGGGAGGCTGAGGCAGAAAGATTGCAAATTTGAGCCCAGCCTGGGCAATTTAGCCATATCCTATCTCAAAATTTAAAAAGAAAAGAGGGCTATGAAAGCCCTGGGTTCCATTGTTAATACTGCCAAATAATAGTAACAAGAATGATAATAGTAACAGTAATAAGAATAGTAATAACAGTTTATTTGGTCTGACGCCAACTCCCGGCTCCAAGATGGGGCCTACAAATAAGGCTGCACCTATTCTAGGCCCCAAAGTGATGGATTTATAACAGGCACATCATGAAAGCCAAACTCCTGAGAATCACTCCAAGGACAGGTGTACAGTTCACAGGAAACAGCTCTTCTCCTCCATCCTCCCTTGCCAAACAGGTGGGGATTGACTCGGAGCCACCCTGTCCACATAGAGGAAAGCAAAACTCAGGAGTGGATACAGATGATTCCGGTAATGTTTGAGCAGTCGGATCCAGCCATGCCTGTAGCAATTTCCTGGAAATTTTCTAGTCACATGAAACAATAAATCTTGTCTGTGCTAAGTCTGGTTCTAGTTGAAGTTTTGTCATTTGTAACTAAAAGAATCCTATCTGGGGCTGGGCATGAGCTACCCTGGGCTACAGAGTACTTGCTAAGCATGTGTGAAGCCCTGGGTTCAGTCCCTGGCACCACAATAAAGAAAGGAAAGGCAACAATGGAAGTTGGCCTGGGCCTGCTCAGCGGGAAGGGCCCCCTGGCGTTGGCAAGGCCCTGGGCTTGTTCCAGAGCAGTCTTGTGTGAGGCTTTACAAGATCCAAATGCCAGGGTCTTTCCTTCCTTCCCTCTTTGGGCTCTCAGAACTCATCACTTAGCCCATCCCAGGGTCCCCTACAAGTTGAGCACATGACATTTGTTCAGTGGCAAAACTGACAGAAACAGCTTAAGGGGAAAATTAGTACAATTAAGAAATTCTACCAAAGGAGGAAAAATGGCAAAAATGTGTCCCTGATACGTAATGACATGGGCAGGGGACACAAACACCTGTATCTGCCTTACAGGTAAGCAGGTGCCCAGAAAGATGACGCTCGGTAGTCACGTGTCGCCTGAGTGGCTGTCATGTGGCTCTCTGCACATGGGGGTGTGCTGGAGTCCGTGAGTCTGGTTTACACCCGCAGGTAAGCAGGTTATAATCAAATCTAGCGCCTTGTTGGTGTAGAGGAGGGACAGATGGTCAGGGCAATCAGCGCAGACTCAAGTCAAAGATCCGGGAACCCACTCTCTGCTTGGGGCCCTTGCCCTGGGTGCCAGCAGTGCAGGGCCTGTGGGGGTCGATTTTGGAAGGGTGCTTGAGAAGTTCCCACGCGGGCGCACAGGATGAAAGTGCCTTCCTCTCCGTGAAGCAGAGTTTTGGTTTTTGTTTTCAATGCCTGAAGGCAGCCGTTAAGGGTGTTTTCCCCCAGGCCTGCAGTGATCTAATCCCCTCTAGGAACTCCCAGACACACTTGTAGAAGTCCGTGAGAGAAAAACGAAGTCTCCAGGCCCTGAAGCCCAGCAGAGCACAGCAGCGTGGGCCCTGAGCACCCCCAGTGCGAGGTTAGGTCGCACAGGAAATCCGCTGGGTCAGGGCCCTAAACTGAAAGCTTCTACCTCCCAGTTCCTAACAGGCTATGCCCTGTGGAGTCCCCTCACTCTCCCAGGAAGCCCTCCACCCCAACATCAGTCATGTTCAGGACCCCCTTCTTAGATCCTGACCTCAGCCTCTTGATGCCCTGGCCGCTCTGTGACACGTGTTCACCTTCTTTCCCCAGGGACACTGAGCCCCCAACTCCTCCTGCCCAGGGCCCCGGTACAAGGGGGTCAGTGTTGATTGGAGCACCCAACCCACATGGAAAGGCCCCATGGAAAACTTCAGAAGAGCACTGGAAAAAGAGTCCAAAGAGCCTGAGTTCTAGCCAGGCATGTTGGCCACAGCTGTAATCCCAGCACTCAGGAAGGAGGCTGAGGCAGGATAACCGCTGAGAGTTTCAGGCCAGCCTGAACTACATAGCAAGTTCAAGGCCATCCGGGGCTACATTGCCAGACCCTGTATCGAAAATCAAACATAACAGAGTTTGAGTTCTAGTCTCCCTCTGACACTTTCAGCAGCGGGTCAGAATAACCGTAGCAGTCCTGTCCCAGGACCTATGCCTGCGCAGAGGGGGTCTGGGGTCCCAGCTGCACCCCGGCCCGGGTCACACTGTCGGGTACCGAGCACTAGTCTCGAGGAGTGAGTCCTGGTAAGGGGGACTCGCAACCCACGCCCCCGCGTCGCGTGTCAGGGTCGTGTGACAGCGTCACCGCCCCGGCTGCGCCCCCGCGCGAGCTGCCGCCCCGAACCCGCCGGTCCGTGGGCCCCGCGCCGCCCCCCGCGCCCCCACTCACGGCCGCGAGCGCGCGCGGCTCCGGCTCCGCGGGGCACATCGTCTCGGCCGCTGCCGCCTCCTTCTCCGCGCCTCCTCGAGAGCAGCCGCGCCCGGCTATTTTAGCGCTTGCGGAAGGAAGGACGGAAACAGGTCACATGGAGCGGAGCGCGGCGACTCAGCACGGGGACGCGGCGCGGGGTCACCCGGAGGTGGCGCCCGCTGCCTCGGGGTTGGGGGTGGCAGCTTGGGGCCTGGCCCGGGAGCTCTGGTGACCCGGGGCTCAGCGCTGGGACCGCGCTGGCTCGGCCCTGGGAGCGCGGCGACCCCGGCAACCGGGCGGCGCTCATGGTCCGTCTGTCCATCCATGCAGGCTGTTGTTACTTATGATCTAGGGGTCAGCAAAGAGGGAAAGGGGCGCAGGGAGAGAAGAAGGAAATTTAAAAAATGAAGAGAAAGCAAAGGTGGGAGAGAGGGAAGGAAACAGCGAGAAAGACAGGCAAAAAGAAAAGTAAAACCCGGTGGCGCTCCCGAGGTTGACAGGTAGAGCTGGGCTCCAGGTGTCCGATGTTCCCGCGCCCCTGAGACCTCAGCCAGCAACACAGCCGTCGCGCAGGGCTGCGGGCCCGGGCCCTCAGAGTTGCTGTCAAGGGGCCTTCCCCTGGAGTGGGGAAGGACAGCCAGCCAGGTGCCTGAGGACAGGGCCCTCTCTGCCCTGCCCCTCCCACGGAGGCTGGGGTGTCCGCAAGACTGGAACACTGCAAGACTTTTGTTTTTGACACAGTCTCACTATAGGTCTCACACACTGGCCTCAAACTCATTACTTTTTTTTTTTTTTTTTTTGTCTTTCTGAGACAGGGTCTCACTGTGCAGTTCAGGCTGGCCTTGAGCTCACTTTGTAGCCCAGGCCGGCCTCAAACTCGCAATGATCCTCCTGCCTCGTCCTTCCAAGTGCTGGGATTACAGGTGTGAGCCACCAGGCCTGGCTGGGTCACTCTTTGGTAGCCAGGTGGTTTGTGATCCTTTGTGGCCTGGTTGTCCTTCCTGCCCAGCCAGAACACAGCCTCTGCCCCCTCTAACAAGCTCCTGCCCAGGTGGCCCCCAGGGCCCCACGGAGCAAACCACTCTAGAGGAAAATGTCAGTCACCTTTACTGACTGGCCTGTTTCCTGTACATGCATACTCTGCTCCTGCGTCTTCAGTCCGCTACTATGCCAGTGACTCCCAGATTTTAACCTCTGGTCCTGAAATTCTCCCTGAGAGAGAACATTCAGACTCATAACTGCTTACTGGTCCCTCAATTCCTAGATATCCCAGAGTCACCACGACACAATGCATCCCCAGCAGAGCTCCTGTCCTTTGTCCAGGCCTCTTTCTCTCCTGTTAAGGCAGTGACTTTCCTTGTCAACCCAGGCATCCTAGCTCTCAGATTCAACCTATCACATTCAGTTGGTCACCAGTTCCTGCCGATTCTAACTCATAACTGTCTGTCTCTCCCCACCTCCTTTTTTTTTTTTTTGAGACAGGGTCTTGCTACATAGCCCAGGATGACCTCAAACTTGCAGAGATCCTCCTATCTCAGCCTCCTAAGTGATGGCTCACAGACATGCACCACCACACCCAGCCCATCCCAGAGCCCAGACCCTCCTCCTCTGAACACATGGGGCTGGGTCTGCAACATCCACTGGCCTCAGGGTAACATTTGTGGTTTAAATTTTTGGATTTCTGTTGTGTTTCCCCGACTATATACTTCTGAGGGAAGGGACCACATGTTGTTCCAAAAAAAAAGAGTATCTGATGGAGAAAAAGAGGCCCAGAAAATATGTGCTCTAGCCGGGCGTGGTGATGCACACCTGTAATCCCAGAACTGCAGAGTGAGACCTTGTCTCAAACAGACAAAATAAATAAATAAATACACGCTGTAAGCTGGGGGAAGAAAGATGGTAGACCCACCCTAGCCATGATTTTCTAGGAGCTGCCTATTGAGGTTCCTTTCCTTCTTTCTTTCTTTCTTTTTTTGTCTTTTTGAGACAGGGTCTCTCTATGCAGTTCAGGCTGGCCTTGAGCTCACTGTGTAGCCCAGGCTGACCTCGAACTTGCAGCAATTCTCCTCTCTCAGCCTTCTGAGTGCAAGGATTACAGGCGTGCGCCACTACGCCTGGATCTCTTTCTTTTTTTTTTTTGTGGTACCGGGGATCGAACTCAGGACCTTGCACTTGCCAGGCAAGCGCTTATTCAACTGAGCTATATTCCCAGCCCTGGATCTCTTTCTTTTTTTTTTTTTTTTTTGCGGTACTGGGGATCGAACTCAGGACCCTGCGCTTGCCAGGCAAGCGCTTATTCCACTGAGCTGTATCCCCAGCCCTGGATCTCTTTCTTAAACTAAGTTTTTTTTGAGACAGAGTATCAGGCTAGTCTTGAACTCTGCTACGCAGCCCAGCTGGCCTCGAACTCATGGCCTTCCTCCTGCGCCGGAATCACAGGTGTGCACCATAAGCGTCATAATATTTGGTCATTTGTGGGACTCCTCAGGTTCCAAAGGGAACCCTGAGGCCAAGGTCATGACCTTCCAACTCCTGCTCCAGAGTTGCCCACCCAGCCTGGGGCTCTCAGCCTGGCACAGATAGGGCAGCCATTCCATCCGGGCCTTCACACTGGTGGCCGGGGCTGGCCAAGCCGCGAGTTAGTGCCACCTCCGCTTCTCCCAGCCCCAGCACATGACAGGGAGGGGATTTCCTCTGGGGCCCTCACTGGGAATCCATTGTTCTCTCGCCCCATATCAGAGGGCTGCGGGGGGGGCTTCAGTAGTTTCATTTCCCTCATTTGGAATGGAGTTTTAAGAACCAAAAATCAAAACCGGAAAGAACAGAGGCCACCGCCCACATGGGCAGCACTCCGCACCTTACAGTGCCAGTCTCAGGAAAGCCTAGGGGTTAGCGCCAGGACCCCCAAGCTGCAGGCAACACGAGGGTTGGGCCTGGCAGATGGGCCTTCCCAGCAGGCTCACGCCTGTCCTCTAGCCATCCGGGGGAGGGTGGCTCTGGCTCCGTTACCCGTGGCCTCCTCAGCCTCTAACACCAGCGGCTGAACCCTGTGGGGACACTGCCTCTTCCTCTTCTGGAAACACTGACAGTATCGTGATGGTCAAGGATGACAGCATGCTGAGGGAAGTATCCCCTTGGTGCCAGGGCACAGCTGGTGGTGGGATGGTGAGGGAAGAGGCCACATAACTAACCACAGCCTGGGGCAGGGCAGAGTGGGCGGGAGTCAGGGACACCAGCAATGAGGTGCTGGGAGCTAGGTGGAAGGAGGTTGGAGATGTCAGGCAGAGTGTTCTGGGAGGCCTGATCTGCACTATAGGGATGGGCCTGGGGTGGATCAGAGACTGAAGGAGCGATACAGAAAGTAAGCGGTCGGGACACAGCCACATAGCTGTATCCAGGAGACTGTAGGGGAGATGATGGCTCCTCCCATCCCACTAGGACTTTGTTCACAGCTCACGGGGACCAGCACCATCTGTTGCAGTTCGGCATTGCCTCCAAGACTCCGCATGCTGGCAGGCTAGGAAAACGGTTTGTCACATTTCTGCGTTTCCCCAGGCAGTCCTTTGTCTACCACCTTACAGAAGTTAGCACAGATTTCTTTCTTGTTTTGTTTTTTTTGAGATAGGGTCTTGCTATACAGCTCAGGCTGGCCTTCAGCTTACTATGTAGCCCAGTCTGGCCTAAAACTCATGGTGATGCTCCTGCCTCAGCCTCCCCAGTGCTGGGATTACAGGCCTGAACCATACACGCCAGCCTCCCCAGTGCTGGGATTACAGGCCTGAACCATACACGCCTCAAGATTTTTGAACTGAATGAAGGTTAGTGTCACTTGCTCTGAAGCAGCTAAAGAGCTTGAGGACTTGGAAAGTCATATTTTGGTCACTGAGAAGTCCCTTTTTATGACTCACAGATATGAACCAGAGCCTCTACCATAGTCTCGAAGCCTAAAGACCACATCCCTTTCGTGCCCCTCTTATTTCATACCCCACCACCTTCTCCCTTGCCCACTCCCCTTGTGCACTCTCAAACCGGGCAGGCTCCTGTCTCGGGGCACCTGCGGCTTGCTCCTTCCCAGGCTGGAATGACCCCATCACCTTCCCCTTAGCCTCTACCAGGCCTCTGCTCGAGTGTCTCATCCTCAGAGGCCCTCCCTGGCCATGTAGCTAAGCCACACCCATCACTTGCTTTCTCTACTTGGTCTTTTCTTCATCATATTTTTATGTCTATTATTGCTTGATATTTTATTATTTACTTGCTAATTATTACCACCACCCCAAGGAAAAGAGCTTCATCTGTTTATTGAATGCTGTGTCCCTGAGCTGATGACTGAGCCAATCAGAGATGGCTGGAAGGACAGATGAATAGATGGATAGAGAAAAGGAGGGATAGATGGACAGATGGATGGATAGAGGGATGGAGAGAAGGAGGGATGCGTGGACGGATGGAAGCATGGATGGTCTTGCAAAGAGTGTTTTCAGTAGAGTGGCAGGGTCGGGAACCAGGGTGCACACATCGGTCAGTTAGTAAATGAGGGTGCTGAAGGTAAACAGGGAAGGATGGCTACACTCTCGAGAAATGAGGTCATTTAGCTAACAGTGTTGTCCCAGCCCCTGGAGAGGTTGAGGGAGGAAGATCGCTTAAACCCAGGAGTGCCAGGGCAGCGGGTAAATAATGAAACCCTTATCCCATCAAAGAAAAAGAAGAAGAAAGCAGCGGAGGAGAGTGGGAGGGGAAGAGGAGGAAGAGGAGGAAGAGGAGGAGGAGATGAGAAAATTAGTGGGGGGCCCGCACACAGTATAAAACTGTCTTCTGTAAAATGGGAAGTGCCGGAAAAACATAATTTCCCTGGCAGAACCAGCTGGTGGCGGGGGTGTGAATAGATGAGGGACCCAGTGTTTGTAAAACAGAGTTTAGCCTTCACAAAGCCTAGCCTCCCAGGCTTGGCGTGGTGGAGCGCGTCCCCAAGATCTCCAGGAGGCAAAGGAAGCAAAAGAGGAATAGTGGGTTCTTGGAACAGCAAGGGGTACAGGCCAGGGTCAGCTGCGGGTTGCCGAGAAGGGAGGAAATGCTCGGGAGTGAGAGGAGGAAGTGTTGGTGACAGACCAGAGGGGCCTGGGCAATTGGGCAAAGTGCACAATACACAAAGCAGGGGTCTGAAGCCCACAAATATGGTGCACACCCAGCTACCCCCAGGGGCACCACAAGTCAAGGAAGAGGCCACGGAGGTGCGCCCGCTGGGGCGCCTGGGAGCCGGAGGGAGGAAGGTGGAGGGGAGCTTGTCCCGGTCGCTCCCCCACAGGACGCTGGGGCGGGGGACCCGGCTTTTGCATCAGGTGCGGTTTGCAGGGAGGTGGGGCCGAAAGCTGCAGGGTGCTTGCCCTGGATCTGGGCTAAGCCACCCTCAACTGGGGAGCAGAGCAATACCAGGGACTGGGGCTGCAAGGCATACTGGGAAGTGTGGGTTTGATTGGCAGTTGAGCAGTTTAGCCGCAACCTGGGTGGGGCGGAAGCAGGGAGGAGTAATCTTTTCTTCTCACACCGGTTTGCAGGAGGAATGCTGGCCTCTCACAGCCAATTGTTACCACCAGTTTATCTCTGTGCGCCAGGGCTGGATTTCCACTCCAGAGAGACTCCTCCCTTTAATGGCTTCTCACGATGGTTATGGAGATCATTGCACCAACAATGCGATACCACTCATCCTGCGACTGCTCTGCTCCAAGACCCGGTGCTCCAGCCCTCCCGGCCACAGGATCCCTTCCTCTTGAAGATTTCACCTCCGCGGATCTCCCCAAGTAGTGAACAGGCCCCCTGTCCAACCTGCCTTCTCTACTTAGGGAAAATGCCCACCTAACTAACCCTTCCCAAAGTAGATTACTGGGAAGTACGGTCCCCAAGTCACGGTGGAAGCTGTCTGCAAGCACAGCACTGCATTCATGAGTGACTAGGTCACCCGCAACCTCTAACCAGAGCAATAATAACCTCAGCTCTGATGACCAGGACCAAAGCAGAGAAGAGCAAGAAAGAGGATGCGCTGAAGCCCACGAGCACGTGCTCTTACACCTGTTTTTTGTTGTTCTTCCCAACATTACTGCGTGCCAGACTGCCAGGCTGGTTCTGTGTGACAGTCCATCTGGGTCACAGTGACCCTCAGATGCTCCAAAGAAGGCTTCTGTCATGGAGAACAAGTTACCCTTATAAAAATACTCAGGCTGGGCATGGTGGGGCACCTATGACCCCAGCACTCAGGAAGCTGAGGCAGGAGGATCATGGCAGGTTTGAGACCAGTTTGGGCTACAAAGTGAGCTCAAGGCCAGTCTGAACTGCATAGTGAGACCCTGTCTTAAAAAGATCGGAAAAAAAAAAAAAAAGGCAAAGAAGCTAGGTGTGGTGGTGCATGCCTGTAATACCAACAGCAGCGAGGCCAAAGCAAGAGGATTGCCAGGAGTTCCAGGCCAGCTGGGGCTACATAGTAAGTTTAAGGACAGCCTGGATTACATATCAAGACCCCGTCTCAACAAAAAGAGGGCAAAGACCTTGAACATTTCTCCACAAGATCTGCCAGTGGCCAGTAAGCACATGGAAGGATGCTTAACATTGTCCATCACTGTGGAAGCGCAGATCAACACTACCACAAGGTACCGCTTCACATCCACTAGGATGGCGAGAGACGAACATCAGGCAATGACTGCTGGCAAAGTTGTGGAGAAATTGGGGCCCTTATTTGCGGGGGGGGGGTGAGAATGTCAAGAGGGGGCAGAAACACTGGTAAACAGGATGGGAGTTAGAAGGCTCACCAGAAGAAATGAAAACAAGTTCACGCAAAAACCTAGCATGCATGTTCGTAACAGCACATTCATGACAGCCAGAAAATGGAATAACCTAAATATCCATCAACTGCCCAATGGGGAAATATAGTTCAATCATCCTTTGCATCCTCAGAGAACTCGTTCCAGGACGCTGTTTAATGCCAAAGTCTCCAGGTGCACAAGTCCTTATGTAAAACATCACATTTGCATATAACCTATCCTGCTGTGTCCTTGAAATCATCTCTTAGTTGCTTTAAATACCTAATACAGGAGCTGGGGATACAGTACAGCAGTATAAGTGCCTGCCTGGCAAGTGCAGGGTCCTGAGTTCAATTCCTGCTACCAAAAAAAAAAAAAAAGGAAATACCTAATACAACACAAATGTTCTGTAAATAGTTCTTATATTATTTAGGGAACAATGACAAGGAAAACAATCTGTACTCACTATAGACATAATTTAAGAATATATATATATTTTCTATCCATGGGTGGTTGAATCCACACAGGTGGAGCCCTCAGACACAACCAGCCAGCTGTACAGTATATCCCTTATAATGGAATAGTATTTGACTCTAAAAAAGAATGGAGTACTAGCCAGGTGTGGTGGTGCTGAGTGATCCTAGCACTGGGAAGGCTGAGGCAGGAGCATCACCAGCAGTTCAAGGCCAGCCTGGGCCACATAATGAGCTTGAGGCCAGTCTGGACTATACAATGTGACCTTGTCTTGAAAGAAAGAAAGAAAATAAGGTACTGATAAACTCTAAACATAGATAAACTTTGAAAACACTGTGCTAAGTGAAAGAAGTTGGTCACAAAGATTACATATGATTCTATTTTGTAGGCCAGGCATAGAGCTCAGTGGCACAGTGCCTGCCTGGCATCTGCAAGGTCCTGAGTTCGATTCCTAATACTGGGGGAAAAAAAAGATTCTATTTTGTATACAAAATATCCAGAATAGGCAAATATAGAAAGGACAGAAAGATTCGTAGTTACCCAGGTCTCAGAGTTGGGAAAAATGGGGTGTGACTGCTAGTGGGTATAAGGTTTCCTAGAGAGCTGATAAAAGTGTTCTAAAACTGTGCTTGACTTTACAGTCTAAATATACTAAGAAGATATCCCCCATATACCTTAAATGTGTGAGTTATATGGTATGTGAGTTATATCTCAATAAAACTGTTATATAAAAATAACTAAAAATGAAGTCAGGGAAAAGAATTAAATTCCATCAACTCAGTGCCTTGACTGTAAGAAAGGGAAATACTTAAAATATTTTTAAAAACCAGAGTGAAAAGCATCAGTACTTACATGGATACTCAGCAATAATCTGACACATACCTCTCTGTAAAATACCTTGCTTCCCAACTATTAGAATTTGTATCAGCAGGGATGTCAGCCATACTCTAAAGCTAGTGGAACAGTGATGTAGTATTTTGAGCTCACTATTTGCAAGTTGTGCAGAGTTTCTTCTTGTAGCTCTTGCATATTTCATAAATATGTATTTAGCCTCTCCAAGTAAAAATATTTCACTGCTATTGAACTCTATCTTTACTATCTGTTTCAATACTTTTAAACATTATATCCCCTTTTTTCTGAGACAGGGTCTCGATATATAGCCCAGGCTGTCCTTGAACTTACTAGGTAGCCCAAGCTGGCCTGGAACTCATTGCAATCCTCTTACTTTGGCCTCCCTGGTGTTGGTATTACAGGCGTGAACCACCACACCCAGCTTCTTTGCCTTTTTGTGTGTGTGTGTGAGCGTTTTGAAGATTTTGGAGCTATGGATTTCTTACTAAAACAGTTATCTGCTGAGCATGGTGCCACACACCTGTCATCCCAGTACTGAAAAGGCTGAGGCAGGAGGATTGCCATGAGTTTAAGGCAGACTGGGATAAATAGTTCAAAGCCCACCTGAACTACACAGAGAGACCCTGTCTCAAAAATAAAAAATAAAGCACAATTATCCTTACTCCTAAAGTTGGAGATGTTTGGCAAGGAGATAATTACTACTTATTGATAATGGACTACCAATGTACTACATTGACCAGTGTGTTGTATCCCTTGAAAATTAGGGTGTAGTTGCTTAATTCAGACTCCACCACCTGACCGTGTGCCTAGAACCATGCTGACCAGTTTCACAGGGGGCGGCACAGCCTCTGATATCACACAGCAGCAGTGCTAGGGACAGTGATCAGCACTCACTGTGATACAGGCCTCCCCCAACCCTGGGCCATTGCCTGGTGTAAGCACAGTTGTGACAACAGCTGGCCACTTCCCTGGGTGATGCCCAATTGCTCATCTGGCTCTCATCAGCCTTCTCTGTCATCCACCCTGTCCACCCCAGACAGCATCTCTTGCTGGAGTGGCCACAGCCAGTCGCTGTTGCTGGCAGCCACAGGTCCTGAGCCACTCTCCAAGCAGTGCCTTCCATGGGGCATGAGCTTCTGTATCTCCTGGGGAGCAGGGGAAGTAAGAAGGGGAACCACGCTCTGCACCTAAATTTGGCCAAAAGGAGGAATTGGTTGGCAGGGTGGAAGTGACCGGAAGCTTGGGAGAAAGCAACTGACTTCTTCAAGTTTGAGACGGAGAGAAAAGGCAGAGCAGTTAGATCTGTTCACTAGATTTGAACTATTCAAAGAAAACATGACAGTGTCACACCTTGGGAAGATGCTGAAGAGTTTAGAAACTCTTCTTCTTCCCTCCCTCCTTCCCTCCCTCCTTCTTCCCTTCCTTCCTTCCTTCCTTCCTTTCTTTCTTCTTCTTAGGTGCTAGGGATCAAACCCAGAACTTATGTCATGCTAGGCAAGCGCTCTACCACTGAGCTACACTCTACTCCTCGTAAGTTCGTAAGAACATTACCTTTGCCTGTGGGATTCCACATCAGTGATGAAAGGAAAGAAGCTATAAGAAACCTTCTAAACAGGGAGTGCTGGCGCACTCCTGTAATCCCAGCACTCAGGAGGCTGAGGAAGAAGTACGATGTGAGTTTGAGGCCAGCCTGGGCTACATATTAAGACCCTGTTGTGAAAACAAAACAGACATTTCCTCATCACACCTGCTTCTTGGACTATAAGAGGAGATGAGCTTAAGTACAACCAGGGCTGCAAAACTGGAGAATGAATGTCTAAGGTGCTTCTGAGAAAGTGAAATCTGCATGGGAACCAAGGCTGCTGTGGGGCTTCAGAACGTCATTTTTCAAAGCAAAAAAAGGGGATCTGCTGCTTGTGGTCAGTGTTGTCAGGTTAGTGGGTGCAAAGAGAAAGCAGAACTCCTCAAATTTGTATTGTTTCTGTTTCCTCTGTCAGAGGGACTATCCTTAGAACAGAGATGCCAAAAGGATAAATCAAGCCAAGTTCGGAGAAAAAACCTGCAAAAGCTTTCTCTACCATTTCTTTACCTTATGTGAATTCCAGGACTCTGACAGGAAGGAATTCACGTTCTCTCTTTTTTTCCTTTGAGGTGGGATCCCACTATGTAGTCCAGGCTGGCCTTGAACTCACTACGTAGCCCAGGCTAGCTTCAAATTTGGGGCAATTCTCCTGCCTCAGCCTCCAGAATCTTAGGACTACAAGCATGCCCACCACACTGGCTAGAAGTCTTTCTCAGAGTGTGGGGAGATTTGCAAATGAATTTCTCTCCACACCCTGTCTAGCAGTGCTCTTACTGCAGGTTTCAGAACAGTGATAAAGCTGGTTTCCACAAACCAAAAGCCATAGTGTTTGTTGAGCATTAGGATAAAAACAGATTAGTGGAGAGCTTGTGTGCACGCCAAACAGGCAGGGGATGCCTGGAGTCCATGTAAGGGACTAGAGAACATTTGTTCCCCGCCATCTTGTCCTCAAGGAAGTTTTGATACAAATATTTCCAACAGTGGGGCTGTTGCTGTGACTGCACTAGGTCATGTGGTTCAGAAGTCTTTGGAACTGGTTCACAGGAAGAATTTGGAAAGGCTTTGAGATGTCAGCTAGAGAAGTCCTAGAATTCTATTTTTTGTTTTTTTTATCTTTTCGAGACAGGATCTCATTATGCAGTTCAGGCTGGCCTTGAGCTCACTTTGTAGCCCAGGCTGGTCTGGAACTCATAAGGATCCTCCTGTCTCAGCCTATCGAGTGCTGGGATTACATCCAGCTTAATTTGTGTGTGTGGAGGGGGTACTGGGAATCGAACTCAGGACCTTGTACTTGCCAGGCAGGTGCTTGTGCCACTGAGCTACATCCCCAGCCCAAGTCCTGGAATTTTGTTAGCTGAACTTGATGGGAGATTCTGGTCAGGACCGATAGAAGGCCAGAACGATGATAGACATACTGGGAGTAAAGGGTGGGCTCAGGAGATTTCAGTGGGAACAAGCACCCCACTGGCAGTTGAAATAGATGTTACACTTGGGCAGAAAATTTGTCTACATTTTCCCACATCTGGAGACTTTGTGAGAGACTGAGCCTAAGGGTGATGGGCTAATTATGCTAGCAGAGGAAATTTTAAATAGTCCAATATTCAAGCTCTGGCATGGGTACTGCTGGCTACCTGTGGCCAGCTCTACAGTGAAAATCAGGAACAAATATTAGAGCCAAAAGATGTGAAAAGTTTGCAGTTTTAACAGAGAGAAAGCACTTGCAGAGTTGGGGCCATAGTTGCTAAAAGATTAGCATTAAAAAGAAACCAAATAGCTGGGGATGGTGGTTCATGCCTGTAATCTCAGCATTTGGGAGGCTGAGGCAGGAGGATTGTTGCTAGTTTGAGACCAGCCTGGGCTACAAAGTAAGCTCAAGGCCAGCATAAATTGCATAACAAGACCCTGTCTCAAAAAAAAAAAAAAAAAGACAAAAAAA
>PVLD010015354.1:0-48852 GCA_004027595.1 Dinomys branickii | reverse complement strand
CTAAATTTGCATGTCTGTATATGGGTCCATACATCTACAATTCGAAGATATCAATGGATAAAGCAACAACTACTGTTGAGACCATATCACCTTGTCTATAGATTAGTTGTGATTGTACTATTTTCTATGATAATGGGTGTCTGTTTGTCAATATGTTTTTGTACTTTTATGTTTCTAAAATAAAAAAAAAAAAAATTCTATGGAGTTTCAATAAACAATAAAAGTAATATATAAATATGGGCTACATTTACAATAAGAAAACCAAATATTAGGTAAGAATCAAAGCACGAAAGATGAGAGGGGAATGATTAAACTTAAAATGATTTGCAATTGATGAGTTGGGAAAGTGATCAAAATACTAACTTTAGATTTTCATATAAATATACAAAGTAAAATTCCAGATAAAATATGTAAAAATAGTATGTGAAACTTCTAAACCAGTACAGAAAAAAAAAAAGTACACTCCAGTTGGGACTTGTAGGAGGCCAAATCTAGTAACAGGTCTTTCAATATTTTGTCCCAAAACAATAACAATAATAACAAAATATAACTACACAAATACACCACTTTCAATATAATTTAAAGACAAAGAAATCCCAAACTTCAAAATACGAGAGAGAGAGAGAGGGAGAGAGAGAGAGAGAGAGAGAGAGAGAGAGAGAGAGAGAGAGAGAGAGAGAGAGAGAGAGAGAGAGAGAGACAGGGAGAGAGAGAAGCTAGCACCTTGTTACCCATTTGTGTTTACAGATTGTCACTGACAAAGATTTTCTCCCTGATCGAGCTAGTCAGGCTCCTCTAGGCTTTTGCCTCGGTGTTTGCATCACCAGTGTCAGCAGGAATCCTGCTAAGTCCTTTTAACAAGAATCTCCCACCTTCAGATCTCAGCCTCCACACCTGATCAGATTCCAGCCACCCCCAGGTGACACCTCATCACCCTGACCTGCCTTTAGAGTGAAGCCCATCAAGGGAACCTAACCAGAGTCCTTTGTTAATCCTACTGTTTCCTTCTAGTAATTTTAAACATTGTCCTGCACAGATTTCAGCACTTACAGGATGGTAAGCAGTTAAGAGTCAAATTTATGTGTATTTTTAAAGTACTATCTTGAAGAAAGCAGGAAAAGCTAATTGTTCTCCCAATCTTTACTCGCACCCATTGCCCATACCCCTCACAAATCTGCATGCTGGCTTGTTGCAGTCACAATTGAGCTCAACTTCTCTCCCCTCCCATACACCCTATTTCAGTAACCCCTTGAATAGGCTTTTGCATCTATAAAAAGTGTCAAAGTGATTTTTCTTTAGTATCATAGAAAAAATGAATCAGTTATATAGAGACAGACAATATAACAAGTAATGAAACAAAGCAATGTAACTAATACTTCTGTAAAGATACAATTTTTAAAAGTATATCACAAAACCTCGAGCTGTGAGGAGGTGGTGACAGGGTTGAAAGTGATACTACATTTCTCATTTTCACAAAGGTGAGTTAAAACGTATCAAATAATCACTGAGTTTAAATTAACAAGGAAAAAGTAGGTGGATTAAAAACCAGAAATTACTAGCAGCAAGTCAGAATTACATCTTACAGAATCACTATAAAAAGAGTAAAGCTAATACAATAAACCCTGTGAAATAAATTTTATTATTTAGACAACTAAACCAAGAAAGTTGAATAGTTTGTCCAGAGTCATACTGGTGGTGACTAAAAAATATAGACTTCAAACTAGAATCAGAATGAGCCTAACCATTTAAAAACTACATTAAGGGTAGTCTAAGAAAGCCCGCTTATGAACAACTAATGTCTAGTTCCACTAATTTTTGTGTAATTTCTCATTAATTTATAAAATATAATTCCTCACTTGAGATCTTAAGTGATTCAACACCAAAATACTGGCTGTAAATTAACATAGTCACATCTGCATGGTATGTATAGCTTCTCTCCATAACAACAACAAAAATAAAAACAAGTTATTTATACTTTATGACATAAATGTAAATTAACGCAAATCAGTGAGTGAAGTAAATCTCTTTGGTCAATAATAAAACTCCTAACTTGAAAATTGGGACATTAATGAATCCACAATTTGTAGCACAGACAGAAGGTAGAGGCAACCATTTTTCACTGAATAATTATGAAAGAGTAAAAAAGTATGTAAAGCAGATGTGGACGTACAGCAAACATTTATTGAGTTAAAATGTCGTTTTCTGTTATAGTTTATACAGTCACACATTTACATTACAAAGGTAGGCAGGAAGCCTTTTCAATGTGATGAGCCATCAGGCCATAAAATGATAAGGTATGGCAGACAATGAACACAAGATTTAAACTGCTAAAGCAAAGGCAAAAAACAAAGAGTTAAAACCAAAACATACACTGATTTGACTGTCACAGTCAGTGGCATTTGGTATGATCCCTGGCCAGATCTGTTTTGTATTGAGAAATAGTTAATGTGTGCTTTCTCTGCTGACATGTTTTCGGCGAGGTGTAGGACACAGGAAAGTAGGCTACATGCAATTATTGCTCCAGCATTATAATAAACTGAAAAAGATCTGGGGAGAATACAAAAACCAGCACATTAGTAATCTCCTGTGGCACCCTGGAAACCCTACAAAGGATATGCTAACATGTTTTTCCATCCTCCCAGCCGAAAACGTAATTCTCTAGTTTCCTGGATATACTAATTTCATAAAGAATAATTTAAGTGTTATATAGAACACACACAATCAAAAGGAAAAGAAGGGGTATAAAATCTTTCTTTCTTTTAATTGTTTACACATTCTGATTGGGATTGGAAGGGCTTGAAAGGCCAATGAATGTCTGGCAGCTATAAATAATTAAAATCTAGCAAAGAGCAATAATTATTGCAAGAAAGAAAATGTCCATCTTGATTATGCGTATTTCCACTGCAAAGAGAGACAGAGTACTGCAGGCAGACCACTATCTGCTGGACACAAAACCGATTGAGTTATAGGAACAGGGCAAAAGACAATGGTAAATTCAAATTCAGTAATAAAAAATTCTTAAAATTATGTCCATCATTCTTACAAAAATGTATTCTAACAGGATGAACTACTGACTCCCATAACTTAAAAAAATAAAGAAAAACCCGGAGTAAAAAACACTGCCCACATGGAGATAAGTCATCATTACAGGGATGAAAACAAAAATTTATCCACAATATCTATAAGAAGTGTAACTTGCTCTGGAACTCTTATAGATACTCAAAAAGATGTTCTTATGATCTTATCAAAGGAGGGATGGGAAGACATTTTTCTTGTTACTATGGAAGAAGCCTCAGGACTTGTTCTTCATGTTCTCCATACTCCATGCTGGAAAAATATTCTCACTTGCAATAGTCATTTCAATGGGGGATAACAAACTTTTTGTATTTAACTTTATAACATATGTCAACTTTCTGCCATTAATGAAATAAATGGCATCTAAAGGGAATACAGTAGATGTTTTGAGAGAAATAAAATAGACATTTGAAAGAACAGTAAGATATTGCTTGTTTTTAGCTAAGCACATTTTAAATATATGATTTTAAAATGGTACAAGATAATAGTTTCCAACATTTCACAATATTACTATGGTTGCTCATAATAAGCTTATTTTAAAATAAAGTTATGGAAGATTACAAATGTAATCAATAAATCCCATACTTTAATATGCTTGATCTTTAAGCATTCTAAGAAATTACATTAAGCTTCTAAGTACATATTTTTCTTCCTCTCAGAACAAAATAATTAGTTGTCATTTCCTTCAGTCTGCGATGCTGCTAATTTCCAAGAACAGCAGGAAATCAGATTCAGTTGAGGAAGGGTAACACCAAATATAGATAAACCATAAGGAACTCCAATTTCACACAAATCAAAAGGAAAACTCTATCAGACTCATGAAGATTTGTCTTATTTAACAGGAAATAAGATTTTAAAACCAGGACCCAAGAGCTATACCTAGAATCTTCAATTTTCAGGTTAACCAAAAGAGGCCAAGGATATTTTCTAAAAGTAACTCTTGTATAGTTCTTAGCAAATAACCACATAAAATACTAGCCACTCAGTCAATATCCTGTGATGGTGACCATAAATGATGGTGCCAATGTCTCAGTCACTTCGCTCATTCCTGGGACAAAAATACCTGATACCCACAACTTAGGGAAGAAGAGGGTTCATTTTGGCATGCATTTCAGGGCACAATCAGCTGGCCCCCAGGCAGGACGGCATGCAGAGGGGTGTGGCAGCAGAGAGCTGCTCACAGCATGGTGCACAGGAAGCAGAGAACAAAGGGAGGACTTGGGAGCAGAGATATAACCTTCATCCCACAGTGACCTACCTCTTCCAGACAGGCTCAGTTTCTGATAGCAAGTCAAGCATAATGTCCCATAATCCAAACCCATAATCTCCTCCCAAACATGGTACCTATGCTCATAGGAGGATTTAGGGGGATGTGTAGATATAAACCACCACTGGTTTATAAACCACTACAAGTTGCATAATGCTTGAGAACAGTGGGAAAAACGAATTGCATCACATGAAACCGTGGAACTCCATGGACTGAGGATCTAAAAGAAACTTAAATTTTGTATTATTTAATTGTTCTGCTTACAATTTCCACATTTTAGAAAAATGGCTGAACAGTTTGAGTGATAAATATGTAAAAAATTTTCTCCAGGACCAAAACTTTTACAAAATAAGATTTTAATTTAATAAGAATTAAAACAAACTAAAATTGTGAATTACACTGCATTTAAGTGACAGACATTTATCCTGTTTTTAAACTCCTTAAAAGCTGCTCAAAAATCTGACCAGGAATTAAAATACAATCCCTTACTTTCAATGAAAGTGGAGAAAGAAGGCCACAAAGTAGTTCCTTTTTAAATAATTGTGGGAAAATGCTACTTTTAAGTTTTTAATGTTGAATAAACATAAAACAGATTTTGTTACTTTAACTGTAGTGACTACTGCACTTTTCTAGTAATAAAGCAATACCAGATATAGCTTTGTCATTTACTCTGGGAGCATCTATATAGTCTACAATGTATCAAAAAATAGCTTGCTTCATTCATACAACCCAGTAGAATAATTTATAAGCTCATTAAAAATAAATGCAATGAACACACTGGAGAGGAATCACCACAGATGTAAAGATAATATGAGAATGATAATAGCCAAAACAGGATGAGGTTTTAATTGCTGAATCACAGTGAGAATTATAATGGTGGACTTTTTGGCAAACAAAGTATTCTAAGAGCATATTTAAAGAAAAAATCAATTATGTTTTAATTTTTTGAAGCAGGTTGTATAAGGGAGTCAGAATAAAACTATTCCTAATAGATGGTGAATATTCCAACGAAGGTTAAATATCTTTCATGTCTAATATACCAAGAATTTCCTTTGCAGATATTGAAAATGTTATGATTGAAATAAAAACCCAATAGACTATAACTCAGAATGAGTACAAATGAAGCTGAAGTAAAGGAAATGGATGACTGTGTCAGGAATTGCCCAGACTACCTGAGTGAAAAGACTGAAAGGAGTAAAGTTGTAGTTTGGCTCATGGTTTGAAGGTTTCCATCCATGGCAGTTTAGCTCATTATACTGAGGTGAGGAGAGGCACAACATCAGGGTGGAAGGGCACTGTAGACAAAAGCTATCCCCCCCCCCCATAGAAGCCAGGAAGTAGAGAAAGAGGGAAAGACTCAAGGAAGGGGCTCGGGATGAGACACAGTCTCCAGCATCATGCCTCCATCATCCATTTCTTTTAAAGAGGCCTCACCTCCAGTTTCCATTACCTCCTAATAATGTTATCAAATATGATACTATCAATGGATTAATCCACTTGGGAAGATTGAAGCCTTGTGATATGATCACTACAAAAGCCCAGGAGCTGCCAAAGAGGCCTTCAACGTAATGAGCCCTTTGGGGGGACATCTGCGATAACAACCACAGTGTGATGGAATCTTTACAATGTGGGACCTCATGAAAGTCTAAGGACAAATGCTTGACAGAGATACTAGGATCCTGGTGCCTTCTTCTCTCTTTGTATTCTTGGACCAAAATGATGATCAGTGATGCTGTACCATAATGTCCTCCTTTGCTACAGGCCCAAAAGCAATGGAGCAAACTTACCACGGACTGACCCCTCTGTAGCCATGAGCCCAAATAAACCTTTGCTCCTTTTAAGGTGCTTTTTTGTAGGTATTCTGTTGCAGAGAAGGATGATTAATGCAGATGCCATAAAGCATTTAGTACTATTCAACACCCCTCCTTAAGAAAATAAAAGGTATCAAGGAAAGGGAAAGAAGAATCATTCTTTTATTAGTTTGAGACTCTCCCTTAGAGTTATCACAAGAATAACTGATGCCACTACTAAAATGGTTTATTATACTTGTCGTCTTAGCCAATGTAACAAAACAAGAAAGATATAAAAGTATCCTTTTTCCAAATAAGAAGGTAGTCATTCAAAAATACAGAAGTTATATTAATGGAGTTCATTAAGTGTCTAGGTACAAGATCATCCAACAAAATCCTATGAGCTGTCCTGTAAAAAAGGACTAGCACTTACAAAATTTCACACTTTTAAAGAATTCATTCACAAAATGGTGTAACTTTTAAAATATTGCCAATAACCAATTACAAAATATAGTTTAAAATATACAATCACTATAATAAAACAAAATGAATCTAAATCCTTCAAAATAGGCATAATGAAGTCTTGAAAGGTAAGGGGTAAAACATTAACATTTCCAAATTAAGATGCACAAATAGATAATAAAAAAGAACTGATACTCAAAATAAGTAATTTAACTACATGTAGCTGCAGAAGGCACTTACTTTGCTACTTGCAGGTATGATGTGGGCAAAGAATTAGGGTGCATTTTAAATCTACAATTCTCTCAAGCTCCTTAAATAACACCAGTGACTAATAAAGCCATTTTCTCTTATATTCCCAAAGCAATACATAAAACTCAAAGAACATATATGGTTGAAGAAATCCAAAGTGTATTTAAATGAAGTCTGCTATTCTGGGATAGATCTAATCTCTGACTTCTAAAGTAAATAGGAGAAAGCAGAAGAAAAATAAAGCTAATGAAATAACTCAGGAAAAAAGATGGATCTGGGCCACAATGTAAAACCTAAGCATTCTTACTGACAGGAAAAAAAAAGTTAAAAATCAAAGAAGAATCCATATAATTTCCAACATGTAGGCCAGATGGAAAAATTGGACCCAGACAACATACCAACTTAGTAGTATCCTATAACAGACAAAATTAAGAAAAAGCAAAATACATTGAAATTATAACAGCAAACAACATATCAACTTAGTAGGATCCTATAACAGACAAAATTAAGAAAAAGCAAAATACATTGAAATTATAACATATTATGATGATGACAGAAATAGAAAGTAAAATTATAACCAAGGGTGAGTCTCAGAGAAGGAAGAAGAGGACCATGTAGAAATAGCAGCAAGTAATCTAGAGAGCGGAAAATTTACTTATCCTACAAAATTAAATGCACAATAGAAAAATTATTTCAGTCTTATAGCACAGTTCTAAACAAGAGACACTGGTATGACTTCAATTATTGTACATAAACCAGAGGGGTAAAAGCATACAGATAAGAGATTCAAAATTTATCAATTCACGTGTTACCAAACCCATTCTTTAAGGGGAAAATGACGGGGATCTCTGTCATACAACAATGATAGTCCTCCCTTCTTTCTCCAATCTTACCAAACTAGCCTATTTTCCACCTCTTGAATTGTTCTTCTACCACAGGTCTTAGCACACAAACCTCCTGTCTGTAGAACACTTCTTCATCTTCAGATCTCTGATTGGATGGAACGGTTGTTATTTTATTTCTGTCTGTCAAGAAAGTCCTTCCCCACCTCCCAAAGGAAATTCTCCCACCAGCTCTCACCGTGTTTCTCTTTTGGAGCTCTTGTCTCGTCCCAGTTCTATGTAACTAGGATTCTTTCCTGGCCTGAAGTTCTGGGCTGCAATCTCAGACACCAGGATATCTTGCCTGATTTTGTTGAGAATTGCATTGTGAACCCAAACTGCAGTAGATGCTGATACATATTTTGAATAAATAAATGCATAAGGAATAAAATTTAGATTTACAGCACTACTGTGGGCTGCGTTTCTGCAACTCTTTCACAGTGTAACATTTTCTCTTTTCTGAAGTCTCTATTTCCTCCCCCCACTCCCATCCTTTTTCATTCCTCACTGATATTCAGGTGCAATAACCATGAAGGGCTCCGCCCCTGCTAACATAGTCCCCATTTCAACGCTTGGCACTCGTTCCTCCCTGATTGATATCTAGCTGCACATAAGGGAAGGACAAGAAACGAAAAGAACATAATCAAATAAATAACTATGGAATCTTTTTTAAAGTTGATCATGTTCTACCTCAGACTATCTCAGATTCCAGCTGCAGTATGCTGTCACCTCCCCTGGAAAGTCAATTTTCCTGAACAGATGTTTGATAGGAGGTGGGTGCCATTGCAATGCTATAGACACTTCACTTCCTGACTTGCATTATTAGAAATAGATGATATTCTGCTTTGAAGCTAGAATAGTTCATCATTTAAATTTCTTTAATGTTATAGTATTGGATATTTTCCAGGCAGCAGGCAGTAAGGAAGAGCAAAAGCAAACAGTTTCTCTAAATAAAGATACCAGAAAAAACATTAATCACAGCTCAGAGTGGCCACCCCAAGTGGTAAAATAAAACTAAATTTCTGTAGTGAAGAAGGTGCTGACAGACACCAGCCTATGAAGAATAAATGTTGCGATAAACTACCTAACCTATGGTATTTTTTATAGCAGTTAAATAGACTTACACAGAAAATTGGCAGCAAGAATGAGAAACTACAGTACCAACTACCTACATGTGTAGAGGAACCTCTGGAACTGGGTAACCCACAGAGGCTGAATTTTAAGATATGTGCAAGAAAAAGCACACCTTGCTGTGAGCAGGTCATTAGAAGTAATTCTACTAAAGGCTCAGGAAAAAAGAATTGTAGAGAAAGGGTCAACTTTCTTAGAGGCCATCTAGGTGTTCATAACATAATGTTGATAGCTACATGGATAGTAAAGGATAATTTGATGAGATCTCAGGTGAAAAATTTTAAAAAAACATGTTATTGTAAACTTAATGAAAAGGTCATTCTTGTTAGGAAGTGGCAAAGAAGTTTGCTGCATTGTGTTTGTGTTCTAGTATTTTACAGAAAGTAGTACTGGCAAACAATCAAATTGGATATTTAGTAAAGCTACTACTAAGCACAGTATACAGGAAGGACCTATTCCTCCTGAATTCTTATGGTAGCGTGTCAGAAGGGAGAAACGGTTTAAAGACAGGGATGTCAATTAAAAGGGAAGCAGAACTCAGATTTGGAATATGCTCAGCCTGTTTATATTTCAAGACTGAAGAAGCCTTCAGGAGAAAATGCTAAGGGTGTGGCAAGTGAGAGTGTGAAAGGGATCAGCATGGAGCAGTCATCTCAGGAGAAGCCAGGCTGTGTTCATTACTATACTGTGGGGGTTGGTATGGACCAGCTATCTAAACAGAAGCCAGGAGACACTGATCAAGACCATGGAAGAATGGCACACTCAAGGAAAACTGGAAGTCACTGGACTGCCCCTCATGTTATATCCCTGAGTTTCAGGACTCTGAAGGCAGATCAGTTTCAGAGGAGACACTGTCATGAGTGCAGCTCTGCTGGGTGACGGTGAAGCCTGGGCAATGCTGGCTGACCTGCTGGGGGAATCCAGACAGCAAATTCTCTCACACTGCAGAGTGCTCAGAGGTTAAGGCTGCCCCCACATAGGTTTCAAAAGACAGCAGGCAGAGCTTCAGCATCAGGCCTCCGCCTTCACAGAACTGCAGTTCAGGGTCCTAGCAGTGAAGGCACATCCCAAACAGAGAACTGCCATGGAAATGGTATACTAGAAAGTTTTAGAATAATAGTTCCATGATTGGACTGTCAGACTCAGACTTGACAACTACCCAGCTGGAACTCAGACAATTTGGCTCAGCTCTATCTAACCAGCTGCACAATACCCTGCAAACATAGCCTGTTTTGGTAGCCCGTTTCAGGGACTATCTACCCGGAGCAGGCCAGCCCTGTCAGGGACACAGTCTTCCCTGCTTGCTGATCCCTAACTTCCTCCAGCTCTTCTTGCCTCATGATGAATGTCTCCTTTTAGTTAAACCTGCCCTGGACACACCTGCCTGACACCATGTGACCAAATATATGTAATCAATTATAGACTAACGTGTTATTGATTTCATACTTTCTGCTTACAAAATGTATATAAGTTGCTGTTTTACTCTAAGCTGAGGCTGGTGATTTGGACCTGGCTCCCACCAGGCCGCCAGTGTAATAAAAGCTGCCTTCCAACTCCTTGGTGCAGAGCATTTCCCATCCAGTTTGGCAGAGGTTTTTCCAATAGTGGGGCCATGCAGACGGCCCTCTCTAGGACATGGCGTTGAGCCCAAAACAGTTATTGTCAAGCTTTAAACTTGAAGGAAATTTTCCCTCTTGGGGCTGGAACATTTTGCTGCACCATCATATTTTGGAAAAACATAAAATGTTGATTGCACAGGTTCACAGCTGAGAACAATGTGCTTCAAGAGACACTGAATACAGTGATAAGGGCAGTGTGGAAGCAGACAGGTATTTCATAGGTAGCGAAGAAAACATATATAGAATTCTCTTGTTAGAAGAGGATAGGTTAAGAATGACCCAAAACTTTGAGGACAAAGCTTTGAAAATGGAACAATACTACTCAGAAAGTTAAATTAGGAGTAAATACGTCTTAATGATGTGAGAAAGCAAAGGAAGGACAACAAAGAGATGGCAAGTAAACAACTTCTTCACTTGAAACCTACGTATACAATAGTTTTCACAATAATAAATGATCCAATAACCTTTTCTAAAGCTCTAATATCGGTAAAAACAGTACCAGGGCAAAATGATAATAGAAAGTCTTGATAATATTGACAAGCCTGATATTTCCAAGACTTGCCTTTGTAAATGAGGATGGAATGATTGCCAGATCACATACAAATATTACTTCTAGTCAAAAATATCAGGAATGTTTGTAAAAAGTTACACACAACTGAATTTACTCATGAAGTAAAGGTTTTGTGAGATGCTCCATATTTCAATGAATACTTTGATGTGTCAACATTTTCAGACCAAGAGGTCTCTGAAATGAAGTTTTTATTAATCTTCTAGAGATGCTGGTCAAAAATAAGAATGCAAAGTCCCCAGGCCACCAGCAGCATGGAATCACTGCTGGAAAAATGTCCAAGAAATCTAAGGAGCCAGGGTACTTGGGAAGAAAAACACCTGATGGTTTACACTGAACCTATACTGGCTATAGATGAGATGAAAGGACAGTGTGAAGAAGGAAAAGCCCCTGAATAGCAGGACAGTGCACAAAGGGCAGTGTGTGATGCTTCGTGGGAGGTTGGTTTAGAGGGAAAAGGCAACATCATCTTGACGGCGAACTCTGGACATACGGGAAAGGACAATGTGGCTATTTCAGTGAGGTTGGTTTTTTTTGTAAATTTAGCTTAAAACTATCAATAAAATACATTTTTCTTATCTCTTTCCTTCTTTTCTCTTCAGATATGTAACATAACTAAAGACCTCTCAGAATTCTCTTACCCATGATATTAATATCAAATTTTTCTTAAAAATACAGAAATTTGTAGTGTGATAACTAATCTGCCTTTTTGGAGGTTGAATTTTTACATTACATTTCCTTACAATGGAAACACTGTGCCTCCAATAAATACTAACAGTAAATGCCCTTAGCTATGATCTAAGAACACTTTAATTCCAACATACCTGCACAAACACTGGTCAAAGATAGAGGATTGCAACCTTTTGAAGATCATGAGTTTATCAGTTGTTACATGTTCTTTGAATTGCTTATAGCAAAATAAGAAAATGTTAAACAAAACCCAGAAGGTTTTAATAAATTTAAACAAGTAGAGTTCCCAGCGAAGGGTTAAGACCTACCTCTGCAAGGGTTCTGGCCGGTCCTCGAATGCTTGTGGTTTGGTTAGAGTTTATTACACAAACTATATATTGAGCTTTATACCTTGCAATTATGGTGAGTGTTATTTGTGAAAGTTTCTTCAACTTATTGGGAATTCTGTTTCTTCAGGTGGCAGTAATTACAAACTCAAAGACCACCAGAAATAATTCTGTGGCCCCTTTTGGGATCCACAGGCTTGTTATGAACATTTAAGAGCAAGCGTTCAGGAACATTATCCTCTGATAATAAACAAAGCCAGAGGGAAGGTTATTCTTTTTAAAAGAATTCTGTTCATAAATGATTCAAAAGCCAAAAGAAAGATGATAATTTTAACAACATATGCAACTTTATCTGAAATCAGAGCCATCCGATGTAGAGCTTTGAACTTTGAAAGTTACAGCTCACACAAATGACTACTTTTTGCCCAGTGAGTACATTCATCTAACAAAGCAATTTCCATATGAGCAACCACAAACATCTCTGGCTTCATTTCTTAATTTCCCATGAAAAACTATTTCCATACTGTTTTTAACTTGTATATGGTAATGATTATCTGTTTATCTCTGAAGCACGAAAACTCTTGCAGTGTCCTTTACAGTGTACTTACGGACCATTCTCTCTTCCTTGTCCTTGGCAAAAGGAAAATTCACATTTTTCTCCCAAAAACAAAGGTTGAGAAGCACATTGCTTTCTTGTCAGTTGGCTCTTTTTCTGTCTACTAAATTCTCATAGTACTTGGCCTACTGTTTTATGGTATTTCAATTTTACCTTTAGAATTTAAAAGATGCAATTGTGTGAAACCAAGTATTAACATGAGAAAGATTAAATGCCAAACGAAGTTCACAATTTGCCTTGACCATATACGTACCAAGTATTAAAGCTTATAATTTGAACCTGCGATTTTAAAGTACACAAATTTACAGACATTTAACTTTAATCTAAACTAACACACTTGAGCATCTTTTTCCATGTGTTTTAAATTAACTCATTTAATATACTTGATAACCACATGGGATATTGCTTTAGCTTTGTAATAAGGAAAGCAAACATCACAAAGACTAAATATCTTACCCACATTTACAAGGAAAGTAAGTGATGGCCCTGAGCATTAAATTTAGCTCCATCTGAATTCAGAAATAATTGCTTATTGTGACTTTATGCTTTCCCTTTTCAAAGTTCCAAAAGGGCCCAATGGCAAGCTAGGGTGACTTTAAATATATAGATCCTGAAAGAGAGTTACAAATTAATGCAAACAATTGTGAACAACCACATGGTCTTTGTTCTTCATAAACTCATAGTTTACTGTTGTAGAAACACATTTTTATCTTCATAATATCTTTGAAGCTGTCTCCATTATGTCAAATGAGTGGATCATCAGACTATCACTGAAAAAGATTGATGGAAGAAATTAGCCGCCCATGGTTTATTGCAGAAAGAAAAAAGTGAGAAAAAAAAAATATATATATTAGACAACCTTTATTTTATTTTAAAATGTGTCTAGCCATGATCCCTACAAGCATTCTCTACAGCTGAAATATGAGCTCTATAATTTGGGCCAAGGTTTAGTCCACTATGATAATTTTTGAAAAATAATCTTGTAGACATGAAGATACTTCAGTAAGTATAACCAAGGTGAACTACTACATGTAGAACTAGATTCCAACCTTTTAAATATGATTACCTATGTGCTAGAGTAGGTATACCTGTATACCACCAAAATTCTTATGTTAAAATTCTAACTACTATGTTGATGATGTAAAGCAAGAAGCAGAACCTTTGAGAGGTAAATAGGCCCTGAGAGTAGAGATTTCATGAGTAAAATTAGTGGCCTAAGGAAAGAGGTCTCAGCAGTCATCCTACCGCTTCTACCATATAGGGCCAGACAGGAGGCAACTTGTGTGAAGTAAACAGGAAGGAGACATTTCCAGAGGCTAAATATGCCAGTTCCTTAATCTTGGACTTCCCAGCCTCCAGAACTGTACAAAATATTTTTCTGTTCTCTATAAGCCGCCTACTTTGACTTTTTTTTATAGTAGTCCCAAAAGACTAAGACATCCTGGGACGGAAATGGCATGAACTGATAAAGAGAAATTTTTGTTCTGTACTTGAAATACTTTGTGTTCTTAAGTTTTTTTTTATAAAAGCATGGGCTCATGTATTTATATTTTTAAATGATAGTGATACCAAACACAACACATTCAAAATTAAGCACCCAAAGAGGAGCCTGATATTAGATATAGCTACAAAAATGTCCCTGTATTATAATATACTGAAGAATATAATACTTACAATAACTTTAATGATATTATTCCAACTAGGTTTTCAATTTTCCTTTCACCTACACTGATGCTATATTTCAGTTTTCATTAGAATACCCTATTTGGTTCTATTTTTTAACTATAAGCATTTCTTGCAGAAAAATATTTGTGAAATAAAAATAGTGAATAATTTTAATCCAGATTTAAAGATAACAGAGACCTTTGCTTTTTCATTACCATATTATCCACAGTTGACCTCTGCTTTTCATTACCATATTTATGTAGTATGCAAATAACTCATGATGGATTATATAGTAAATGCCTGCAATTAGAATCTTGCAAAAATATAAGCACTGAATGAATGTGTAATGCTTTATTAAGACCTAAGGAAAATATCATGTAGGACAAGTATTTCAAAACATAAGCCCTATTTATTTTGCAGTGATAAAATACAGACAACATAAACTCAATAAAACCAGCATGCTGTAAAAATAGGTAATGGATAATAAACTATGTCAGTAGTTCCTATATATGTGACATATCTGTCTAGCTGAACCTTTTATAGCTACAGCTCTTTATCTGAAAACAAAACCATCATTTTAGAGAAAGTCTGCTGTCTACTTGCCACCTACAATGATAATCTCTTACTCAGGACAAACCATTGACAAAAGGAGTATCCATTATGAATGGCTCAAGAAGAGTTTATGAATGGGTAGAACTGGCATGATCCCCTGGAGTAAAGGGGAGAAGCTAAAATCATGCCTGAGAAGAGCTTGAGAAACACAAATAATAAATCCAAAGTATCTTCAAAGATTAAACAAGAATATTTTAAAATAATTCAAGAGCTTTTAAGAGAACATCAGAGGGTGATTATACTCCAGTTCACATTTACCTGGCTAACTTGTGTTTCGTCTTTTATCTGCAGTTAAGGAGGCATGAACTTATTATAACTGCAACCATGAACAAGCTTCAAAACACAAACACAAGAAAAAACTGTAACTTGATAAACCAGATATGATTTCCATTATATAAAAATGCCTACATGTTATGAAATTATACAATTCTTTTCTTTGAAATTATCTCATATTTGCTCAATGGTAGTAAGAAACACTAGCTAATATCCGTTAAACACTTTAAAGAACTATTCACACTTCATCAGTAGCTGACTTTATATGCAAAGGCTCTCAGTCTGTTAACTGCGAAAGAGGCAGCACAGAGTATTGGCAAAACACAAGCAGGAGGAAATGGCAGAGTCAGTTCAAAATCCTGGAAGTTAAGAAGGGTGAGACATCAGGTAATTCATGAAGCTCCTCTATTCAGTCACTTTCCCCCTTCTCAACTCTCATGCAGTTTGAATCTTTTGCGAAAACTGGCTTCCATGGCTATCACAAATTCCCCATTATCTCCTGTATGCCTGCTTTAGGATAAGCTTCTATATAGACTTCCATCATTTCTTACAAACAGAAAGGATTTTAACACTGAAGAAAACAAGCTACTAAAAAATAAACCATTCTGCTCACATCAACCACTCATTTATGGTGTCAATAACTATATTTAAGGATTTAAGGGTGCCCCCAGCACTAACGATGGGTATGGAATATTTTTCCAGAAAAAGGAATCAAAGCACATTTTACACATGGAACCCTGAAAGTGGCCAGTGGACCTGATGTCAAGAACGTTTCTGCAGTCTGTCCTTCCTGCTTGTCTAATCCTGTGTCCTGTTACTTCTTTCGTCTATGTCCACATTCTCTTCCAAAGGCCAAAGTACACATGCCCATAAACCAGATCCATCTGAGTCTGTAATGACAGTGTCACAGAAGGGTGGACCTCCATCCATTTGTGTTTTGTCTACAGCGTTTGTGCACTACTACAGCAGAGTTTAAGACTCAAACTTCCATATACCTCCCGCCACCCTTTCCTAAGAAAAAGATCACTACTTTTACAACAATTTAGAAACAAAATATTTGGACACACACTCTTAAAATAAATAACTTCTTAAAAATTAATCAAAATTTGAGTACTACATTCTACATAAAATGCCAAGAACCAACTTTTCCATATTTTCCTCACTAACTTATGTAAATAAGTTTCAAAACAGAACTGAAATGAGCTAACAGCTGAACAGAAATTTTAATGTGGTATTCAGTAAAGACTAATACATCATAAATATTAAACAAAAGAGATTTAAGTGATGCATGCACATATGAATATTAAAGCATTTTAATATTCATATAAGGCAAATACAATACACAACCTAGATACTCTACCATTCACTTTTTTTTCACTTTAATTCTTATCTTTCTCAGGCTAATTATCTGCATTAGAAAGATCATTTAACTGATCTTGGAAATTCAACTGTATTTGAAATTTTATAAGAAAAACTCAAAACATTTATGTTCCTGATTTTATGTGAGCCTGGATCTTTCACTAAGAGAATATGCAAGTATTCATCTACTGTGGTCAAACATTTAACTTGTACATTAATTTTCATGGAGAACCACACATAATATGAGAAGGTTTATTCTTTCAAGAGTAAAAATCTACACTGTATTGACACAATTATGTAAGGTGAGCAAGACTACACTTTGCACTATACAGTACCTTAAATATAAGCACTGATAAAACTTTGAGCTATTCTTAATTGTTCCCAATTTCCATTTTTTACAGAAAAGTAAAATCTGTAAGTTTTCTCCTACGTTTGTATTTACACATCAATATTTTAAATATCTTTAGATATATTGTATAGCCTACTTAAAATGTAACATATATGCTTTAACTATAGATGTGTAATAAATCTCTTGGAAATAATGCATATTCAAAATTCCATCCTATGATAAATTCCGAGGTATTCAGCACGTTCAGATGTGCAGAATATTAATGTGTTGCCAAATCGCCAGAGTAAAGAGTAATGAATCTCAGCACTAGTTCACCTCTACTTGCTTTGTTCATATCCACCAAAGCTTTGTAACAACAATTCACCAAGATGACTTAAAGGTGAATAACAAATATCTGTAATATATCAAGAACAAAATAATTACAGGAGATATTTGTATGGTTGGCAGGTTTGTAGTATACTAAACCTCACAGTTGACACTCTTGGGAAAAGGAAGATACATTTTTTGGCTTGTAATTGACTGAGTTAATATATTCAAAGCACTGAGAATAAAGCCTGATCTGGGGTAGGCAGTGTACAAGCTCTGCACCATGATCATTACCATCACCACCACCCCTTAGATGTAAAACAACAGACACAAAATTCATCTGTAGGCAGTTTTTCTCTCAGGGAGTGAAGTACCTCAAAGTACCAGTGTGTGTTTAACTTCTGTGTGTTTAACTGAGGTGAAATTTCCACCATTCCGAAAGATTTTATCACATAATGCCCAGGTAATTAAAAACTTCTTTTTTGCAAAAATTTGAAAACTAAAATATCCATGGACATGAAGCACCAGAAAAGTATAGTGGTGAAACATATGTACTACAAGATCCCATTTTAGCTAGGGGGAAATAGGGTGTTTGTCTGTAGAAACTGCTTCACGATCTCCTGAAGTCAAGTGCCAATAATGTTGCTGAATACAGAACTGCTACTCATTCCCCAGGAAGCCTTGAAAGGGGGACACATTCAGGTGTGTATACCTGCATGCCTCATGCTTAGTGGAAGCATAATACAGTGATAACAGGGTGGGCAACAGAATCAGGAAATACAGCCCGGTGCCTCACTGTGAAATTTAGAGCAATTTTCAGGGAAGACATGAGCAAAGGGACCACCTAGGAGGCCGTTACAGCTGCCCCACCAGGACACAGTCGTGTAGACACAGAAAAGGGGGAGGAGGGAAGAAAGGTCAGAAAAACAGAACTAGAGCATTTAGCTGGGGATGGCCGCAAGATGATACAGTATGGTCTTCAGTCTACCTACTCCCTCTAAGTAAGTACTTGGCAACCATTTAAAGGCTCAGTGGGATTCTCTGAAATCAAAGGAGGAAACCGCAAAGCCAGGTAGGACCCAGCACCAGGGAGGGCTGCTTCAAAGGAGTGCAGTGGTGGCAGCCCGCGAACTGTGGTGCTGCTGGTGACTGCACAGCTTTGCCCCTTCTGATATAGTCTATAGTTCTGCCAGCATCTCCTTGCACCAAGGGACACAGGGGGATCCACATCCAGCTGTGCAAACTATAAAGGGCTTGCCAACTTCCAACAACTGCAATTTCTGGCCAACCATATCCACGCCCACTCCGCCTCAGTCCTACCTCCTCAGGGACTTGAAGAGCAACCTGAGAGAAACTATGTTCACGGCACCCTAGGTAATACACCTACCAGTCTCACAGCCAACTTTGATCCCTTAAGCAGGACTGTGAGCCAGCTCCAGCCCCACTGTCCCTCAGCCAGAAGGCAGCCCCACCTGCCACAAGACCCGTCAAGGATGATCCAGGAATCTCTTCATAGTGAGTTCAAAATAACCTTAAAGATGCTCAGTAAAGTGCAAGACCACATGGACAAACAATGGATAAGATCAAGAAAACAATATAATAACAAAATGAGAGGTATAATAAGGAATCAAAATCCACTAAAAAGAATGAAACTGAATTCAACAGCATATTAGCAAAGTCAAACACTATGAGTGAGACCCTGAGATGCAAAAATAGTTCAACATACACAAATCAATAAATATGATGTAGCACATAAGTCATATGATCATATCAATATATCCAAAAAGGTACTTAACCAAATAGGAAATTCTTGCATGATTAAAAATTCTCACCAAAGGTACAAAAGGAAGGTACCACAACATGATAAAAGTCATATATCATGAGCCTGCAATTAAAATCACACTAATTGCCAAAAGTTGAAAGCTTTTGTATAGATACTCAAAGTCCAAGACAGAAGAATGAGGAAAGAACAGAAATAAAAGTGATGCAAATCAGAAAAAGAGATGTTACATGGTCTCTTTTCAGATGCCATGATTTTATATAGTGAAAAACCTTAAAGACTATAGTAGAATTAATAGATAAAGTCAGTAATAAATATTCAATTCCATTGCAGGATACAAAATATAAAATATTTTTATTTCTATAAACAAAAACCACACTACCCAAAAATATAATTAAGAAAATGATCTCATATATACCAGTGTTATAACTAATAAATGGAAATAAGTTTAACAAAAGAGGTAAAATATCTGTCCACTGAAAACTGTCAAGAACTGATAAAAGCAATGGAGATGACAGAAATCAATGAAAAAGATATTCCATGTTCATATGATAGAAGAATTAATAGTTTTAAATCCCTATACTACACAGAGTAATCAAAGAGTTCAAATTCAAATTCAAATGGCACATTTCATAGAAAAGCAAAAAACAATCCTAAAATTTATTTGGAGCCACATAAGACCTCAAATAACCACTGTAGTCTGGAGCGAAAGGCACACAGAGTTATCACACAGCTTTTCAGCTATAATATAAATGTATAGTACTCAAAAAAGTAGTAGCATAAAAGCAGTCATCTAGGTAAATAAAACAGAATTAACATCCCAGAAATAATCCATAGGCACAATTATTTGATCTTCCCCAAGAATGCCAAGAACACGCAGTTTCCACAGTAAATGCAGCTGGAAAAACTGGACATCCATTCAAAAGCAAAAGTATGAAGTTGGACCCTTATCTCATAAACACTGAACTATACTAAAGACTTGAATGTTTGAATTGGAATTGTAAAACTACTGTAAGAAATCAGGAAAATAAGGGCTGGGGATATAGCTCAGCAGTGTAACTGCTTGCCAAGCAAGCCCAAGGTAATGAGTTCAATTCCAGCTACCAAAAAAAGAAAAGAAAGAAATCAGGGCACACATTGCCTCACATTGGTCTGGACAACACATTTTAAAATATCAGTTCAAAGCACAGGCAAAAAGCCAAAGAAACATGTCTGATTGTATCAAATTGTATCAAACTTAAAAACTATTTCACAGGAAAGGAAATGAATGAGACAAGGCAAATAAACTAGAAGAAAATATTTGTAATTTCCTCATTTGATAGGGACCTTAATTCCAAACTACATAAGGAACTTAGCTGCATAGACAACCAAGTTAAAAACGTGCAAAAGGCATGAGAGCACATTTCTCATACGAAGATATACAGTGGATAATGGGTGTATGAAAATGTGCTTATTGCTGTTAGTCATTCAGAAAATGTTTATCAAAAACAATGAGCCAAGCATAGTGGCACACACCTGTAATCACAGTACTCTGGGAATCTGATGCAGGAGGATCAGCATGTGGAAATGTAGCTCAATGTGAAAGACCTCGGTTCAGTCCCTAGTTTTATACATACACACACATACAATAGAACACTTGCTACACAGGGATTATCAAAGGTAATGAGTACCAGAAAGAATATACAGAAAAGGATATGCTTTTATAATGCAAGAGAGAATATAAATCAGTACAATCATGAAAAACAGTATGGAGATTCATTAAAAGTGAAAAATAGAACTACCATATAATTCAGAAATCTCTCTTCTAGTTAAATATTCAAAGGAAGGCAATCATTATCTCAAAGAGACATCTGGGACACCTATGCTCACTGCAGCATTAATTACACCAGCCAAGATGTGGAAATAACCTAAATGTGCACTGACTGATGAAAGGACAAGGAAAATGTAAGACAGACAGATAACATTATTCAGTTCAAAAAGAAGGAAATTCTACCATTTATAACAATATGGGTGAACTCTGATAGTCAGCTTCCCATTACAGTAACAAAACACCTGACAATAAACTTAAGAAGAGCTTTACAGTTTTGGAGGTTTCAGTCCATGGTTAGTTGGACCCCCCACTGTTTGGGACTTGTGGCAAGAAAGTACAACATTATGGTAGTGCTGGCAGAAAGAAGCCCTTAGACCTCATGGTAAGAAGTGAGAGAAAAAGAGATCAATGTCCCATAATCTCTTTTGACCCAAAGTCAGTGCCCACAGTGACCTAAAATCTCCTAACAGGCCCCATCTTCTAAAGACTCCTTCACTTCCTAATAGTACCATGGGCTAGAGACCAAACCTTCACTCATAGGACTTTAGAGGATATTCCAGACAGACCTCATAGTATTCTGTCCCTGATCCCAAATGCTCACTTCCATCACCCCATTAAAAAATGCACTTAGTCCATCTACAAAAGTCCCTGTGCCAGTTAATCTTAATTGTCAACTTAAATAGACCAACAGTGTTCTGCAGAGGTGATCAGATCGGGGTGCTATGCTCATCAGATGCTCACAGATAAAGGTGTAGGTGGGGTCCGCTTAGAGGTGTTCACAGGGTGCATGCCTCTCCCTCACACTTTTCTCCTGTGCTATGCTCCCCAGCTGTCATGAAGGGAGCAGCCGTGCCCTTTTAGTATGGTATTTCCATGTTGGATGGACTAAAACTGAGTCAAATTAAACCTCTCCTCTTTTAAATGGCCATTGTTGGGTATTTTGCCTCAGCAATGAGAAAGCTGACCAATATAGTCACTAACCTCTCAACTGCAGCCTATGCTTTACCCTCACAGTTCCACACAGTGCCCTATCAGCAGCCACCTGCACAGACATCAGTACTGTAAAATATTGCCTATCCCCCAGGTTTTCCAGTGAAATCTCAGGAAAAGCATCCAGGACTCCACAAAACTACTCTCTGGGCCTGCAAAACCAGGATCATCTGAATGATGCCAAAGTCTACCACTGCCATGAGTCATGCATCGGCAGGCTTAGCCCATGGAACACCAACCTGAGCTCCTCGTGGCTAAACACAGGGAAATGAATCCAGGGAAGCAATACCTAAGGTGGCTTTGTGTGAGCATGTGCCTCAGGCTCTCATGCCGAAGTCTTTGAAAGGAATGTAGAATTTTATACCTTTGAGCCAGTGATGGGTAGGATTTCAAAGAGGGTCCTATAAAATTGTTAGTGTGTAACTCCTAAAACAAGTGATGTCATGGGTAATTTTTACTTGAGTACAAAAGAGTTTAAGAGCAGGCTAGTTAAAATCAAAGTGGATATTATGCCAGTAAACAAAAAGAAATTAAAGGTTATGGAATGAAAGGAAAAATATGTAATTATTTCTAAAATCCCTCAGAAATACCATGAAAACCTTACCATGAAGATAGAAATAAGGGAACTAATTGGTAATTTTATTGAGCATAAAGTTATTGTCATCTCTCTCCCTGTCTCTAAGCTGTAAACTCCTGAACCTGTTTCCTCACACATACATTTCTTTTTTTTATTTTAAAGATAAAAGAACAAAACATATTAAAAAAACACACAGATACAAACAAAACAACACAAAAATTATAAAAGTAATACAGAATTTCAGACAAGGTGACAGGAAATTAACAATGGTTGTTGTATTTCATATTATTATCTTCAAATTCTTTCCTCAGATAAACAAATATAGGCATGTAAAATTGATCAAACAATTAAACATGAACTGTTCCTTTCAATAAAGCAATAGAAATCAGTAGTACAACTATCTTAGCTATCCTGTGCATACATATTTTTCCTTCTTTCTTGTCTCTTTTCATGGAAGCATTTTCCAAATAAAGGAACATGAGATAAACTGTACATTGTAGGTGAAAAAGCTTCACTGTGAACCAAATGTGAGAAATCCAGGGGTTGAACAGGGCTCCTCAATGCCTTATTTCTTGGCATCTTGGATATTAAAGCCAACATAAGCAGTGAGTTTCTATATACACGACTTATACATCATCTTTGGAGTAAAAGTAACCATGCAGTCATTTATTTCCTTACAGGGGGGACTGTTTGGGAGTTGAAGAGTATCCAAAGTCATTTGAGCCTTACAAAACTCAGGGAGGTAGGCAAGACGGCAGGACAGATAAAGATCCAAACAGCGAGTCCAAAGTGCAAGCAGCAAACAGTGAGATTTAACCTTATGTGTTCTGAATTCCAAACTAGCAATGTGATTTTATTGAGTAACATAAAGTAATACCTCTTACAAACATGACATTCCAATCTATGCAGATTTCAAGTATTTTATTCATATTGTATTAATGATAGATGAGTAACTGGTGTGTCAACATGTCTACAATCATGTTATTATAATTAAAAATGAATGTCTGTTTCTGAATCCCTAAATTATGTTAACTTTATTTCATTTTTGCTTGATTAAAATTATTATTGCTTAATCTGTAAGGAATAAACAAGCATTTTGTAATATCCCTATTTCATTAGAATCACACTCAAAACTATAACAAATAAACAAAATCATAATAAAATTAAGAGAATAAATGCTAATAATGTTGACATTCTATTTTATAACTTCATGTCTAATTAATATACTTTTTTTATTTCACATCCATTCTAATAGCTTATTAATGATCCTTAACCTAGTAAATATTCATTAGTTTTTCTATAGGTAACTACAATAAATTAATGCAAATTTAATAGCTTAAAAGGTACAAATTTATTGTCTTATAATTTTGTTTTTCTAATTTTATTTTAAAGATAAAAAACTAAAAAATAACAGTACATTGGTTTCAAAGTAGGCAAGTAGGAAAGTACAATAATTAATATATTGCATGCTGTTATCTTCATAGTAGCCACAGTGCAAGAGATAGGCATGAGATACTGTCCCAAACAATATAAGCCCAAACCTTTCTTTTCAATGAACTAAGAGAAATTAGCAGTATAACTATCTTAAGTATCTTGTGCATATATGTATATATTTTTTCTTTTCCCTTCCTTTCTTTCCCCTTTCCCCCATCACAGTGTCTCTTTTCTTTTGAACAGTTTTTTCCCTATTCACAACATCTAGTATACATTTTGGATCTTATTTACTCATTCAGTTTATCTTGTAACCTTGTAGGTCAAAAGTCTGACACACAGGCTAATCAATGTTCACTAAAGTATGGTACGAGTAGCCAGTGCTGGCTTACTGCTGCACAGTAGGGTGACCATAGATAACAATTTTGGACTACATCTCCAAACCATTAGAAAATGATTCTGAAAGTTGCATGAAATGCTTGGGCAAGCAGATATGTTTAATCTCATTTTACCATTAGAGAATATATATGTATGAACCATTATATGGTGCCCCATTCATGTACAATTTTTAAGATTTTGTTAACAGTCAAAAATACATTTAATTAAAAAATAGGTTCTAATAAAAGCTAATGAACTTTAAAATCATCAAACTTATAATCATCAAACTTAAATGTCCATCTTACCATGTGTTGAAAAGACTTCTAAAACTTTCCTGGCTATCAGAAAAGTATTTCCCTGGTACACACCACATATCTCACCTGGATTATTTTTATAAACTCCCAAAGGTTCATGTTCATACACCTTTCCTTTGTGGTCTGATCTAAATAAATGTAATTACAACCCTGCCCAGTTTAACTTCCAAACCACACATTCACATTCTTTTCTATCTCTAACAAATACAGCCTTAGGATTTACTGTTTATGTCGCTGCTTTATCATCTGTGCTTTATGATCTATGTTCAAGAGTTAATCAAGTAATTAATCAAGAACTTCCCATCAGAAAAAATAAAATTTGAACTTTTTCTTTTACAGAAATTTTGTTGTAGGCTCTTTTAGAAATTAAGCTAGCTGCCTCGTTCCTAGCACCTGTCAGAGATGCAGCACACAGCACCAATTCAAAATGTATTTGTTTAAAGAAAAAAATGAAGGCGCTGACAGACCTCCCGTGTCTTCTACCACTGTTATCATCACTAGCTTCTCTGGTTTGAGTCTTAAATATCCCTCAAAGTCCACCAGCTAAGTAAATGCTTGGTCACGAGCCTGTTGCAACACTGGGGAACAGTGGAACCTTTTGCAGATGGGGCCTAGAAACCAAAGGCTCACTAGAGGGATCCTCTGTTTGGACCATGCTCAGTCACCCTTCATGACCACCAAGAAGTGAGCAATTTCCACCAATCTGCACTTATTCCTAAAGTACTTTGTCACCACAGCCCCAAAGCACTGTGTCCAAGCAACCATGGAGTAAACCTGTAAAACTGAAGGCCAAAAGAAGTCTTTCTTCCTCTTATGTTGTTCATATCAAGTATTTTGTCATAGCAGCAGAAAGCTAAAACACTTGCCTAACTCCCATTTTACAAATGTTGCTAAAATTCAACGTTCAGCTATCATTTACAAGTACTTACAGTGCAGCAATGTGTGTCAGGTTCATCATGACCTTTATTAATGTAGATCTTACCCTTATAACGTGTGGTCTTTCACACTTTTAGCTCTACTGCCTCAAATATTGGTACTTATTCCATAAACTATTTCTCAACTCCTCATGCAGAATAAGCATCTCCTCTAGTCCTCAATATTGCCATCTATTTACCATTTCAATTGTCTCACACACCAATTCTTCATATGTACAACTTCTCTTCCTCACTGTACTTTCATAAATAGGACCTTCTAAGTTAGTTTACATATATACTTAGCACAAATTTTGTCCTTCTCTCCCCTCAGCACAGGGCATTGAACCTGGTCTCATGGATGGTAGGCAGGCGCTCTACCACAGTGGTACTTACCATCCATGAAGTGTAAAAACGACTCAGCATTCATGGATAGAACATGTTTCTTTTCTTAACAATATGATCCCCATAAAGACTTTGGGAAGGATAAGTTTTCTAGTATGACATTGTAATTCCCTAGTTCCTTGAGATTAATTCTTTTATCAACAATGAAATATTCATGAATTTGGGCCAATAGTAAGTACTTTGACTGATTTCATGACTTTCGCTAAGTAGTGAAATGTGCATAAATGTATAAATATTATTGCTCTGAGGATGGATGTTCATTTAAATCACCCCTACATCTTTTCTTTTTCCTTTCTTTTCTTTTTACCTTGGTATCTTAAAGAACTTCTACCCTACAAGGTTCTACTCCAAGGGCAGACCGTGGGACTATTGCCTCAGGAGAGGGTCTTAAAGCAGCACTGTGGAGTAGGGATAGGATATTTTTTCATTGTAAAAAATGTTCTTTAATGACTTCTTAAATAAACAAGCCACATGGAATAAAAACTAGTTGATGTGCTGTAGTGAACAAAGCAGATCAGCAATAAACTGCATGTAGAATGTTTTACTTTATTCATAGGAGAAAATAATTTCAAATGGTAAACACAAATAAAATGCCTTTCTCAGTTTAAGGTTTTGAAACAACATACCCCTTAGGATTGAAACACAATTTGTTTCAAGCAAAATGAATATTGTGTTAGAGAACAATAAAGTTTGAAATTTAATTTGAAAGTAACTATTGTCAAGTTTTAAAACTTCTTCCATGTTTTCCCCCTCCACTTAATTCTCAAAAAGGATGAAAACTTTTTAACCTTTCAGCAGTTTCTTTATTGCTAAAAGTAGCATCTTGTGATATTTTAAAATAATATATTCATTGCAAGTAAGGAGAAATCAGTACCTTATTAGTTCTCAATTTTAATGCCATATACTCATGGTAAAAACAAATTTAAAGGATAGGATTAAAAAATAATTAGGTCTATATATGATTTGTTTCACCACGTCATCATGAACAAAGTCACAGAAGACACTTAGTTGACTTGGATTTGATGGATTCTAGTAATTATATTTTTAAATGCTTTATTTTAATGCCCAGTGGGGCTCCTCTGGGTCAAGATCACACATAATATAATACATGTAAATATTAATAAGTTGAAACTTATGTACTCTATCCCACCACAGCACAGAAAGAAGACCAAGTCTTTGACAGTTTACAGAAGGCACAATCTAGCATAGTACTCCATAAGGAAAGTCCCAGAAACGTGGGTGTGCTCTTCAAATGCCATGGCCAGAAATTTCTTTTTAGGGTTTTAAAAACTCTGATAATTTTTAAACACTGAAGAACTCTATACACAAAAAGAGTATGCAGTACTGAGGAAAACAAGGACATTATTTCGTATTGTCAAACTTCGAAGCTTATTAAGACATATTTAAAATACATAGCATCTCTATAATCTGAAGTAGTTCTGTAGATAACCAGCAAACTGATCCACAAAAGTTACACTCACATTCTAATTATATCCACAGAATCAAAAGAAATGATCTACCCTCTATACACAGGTATATCACATATTCATAGAAGGTCTTTTTCAAACTGCATTGGAACACTCTACTCATAATAAAAGTGGTGATTTCTATTAGATATAGTAACTTTATTCAGAACCTATTTTAGAGTTTTTACTCATATTTATTACTTAAATTAGCACATGGATGACAGCTTAGCAAAAACACTGTACTATCCAATCTAATGGATTATTTAAGGGACTGGGATTCATTTAATAGTTTCATTTTTCTTTTCAATTTAAAAATAACCAGGAATTTTCTTTTATGCTTTAGATTTTTTAAAAAATTTATTTTAAATACTGAAGAAAAACACTCCTGATTTAAGGATATCTTTAACATTAACAAAATGGCTATTCAATGGAGAACATTAAAATGACTGTTAACAAATCATCATTGTTGAGGATACTAAGCAAGATGGAATTAGAAAAACTCCCATGAAATATTTTCAAAGTATGAGTCATGGCTTTTCAATGGCTCCTCTCATCTCACATTAAGATTCTGGCAGAAAAGAAGAAAGTTGATTCTATTTTGCTGCTTAGACAGACGTCAGCGGCATTTGCAGCGTGAGCACAGTCTGCTAAGAAGTACTGATGCTGCCCTGTCTTGGTCCTCCCGTTTTTCCTGTTTGTTTTTCTTTCAGTGCGAGGTATTGAACCCAAGGGTTTTCATCCACTGAACTATATCCTCACATCTTTTTTAAGTTTTTACTTTGAGGGAGGTTCTTCCTACATTTCCCAGGTGGGACCTGAAATTACAATCCTCACCTCAAGCCTTTGTACTGTTAAAACAAACTACCAACGACTGAGCAATTCATAAAGAAAAGCAACTGATTCCTCATAGTTTTGGAAGCTGAAATACCCAGTATCATTGGGTGCTGGCACCTGCAGAGCTCCGGCTTACTACCTCACCCCAAGGTTAAAAGACATGGCCGGGAGGGCGCAGGGAGGAAGAAACCAGGCCAAGCCCTCCCTTCCCGAAGGAACTCTCTCGCCGAGGAGGGCACAGCTGCAAAGCCTGTGCACCTCACCCACCTCTCATCAGGCCCCTCCTCCCAACATGCTTCATGAGGAATTTAAAAATCAATGAATAAATAAATAAAATCCAACACATGCTTTTGGGCACACAGATTTAAGCTATAGAATATGTTATTTAAACCACTAATCAAAAATAATAAACTTAAAGTTCTGCTAAGACACTCAGCAGATCTACCTGTCACATGGTCCAATGAGACGATGTAAATGAAGAGAATCTATTGCTCAGACAACAAATTGTTAATATTTTCCCCTTCCAAGTATGTAATATTTTGGATCAGGACAAATATATGACACAAGAGATTTGACCAACTAGAAATCGTCACTGAGATCACAGCTTACTGAACTACTCAGTCACCCTGAGAAAGAAATCTGGAAGAAAAAAAAAAAAAAAGAAGGTTGGTTTAAAATGCCTCTCAGGCTCAAAACTGTCTGAAATATTTGTATCAAGGCAATGTGGTCTGTGAAGATTCATTATCTGAAGCAATTATAAATTTTTAAGCAGTGGAGGAGAAGAAATTCTCTCTGGCTTGTGTCTTGCTATATAGTTAGCAGTAACATCTTAATTATACCCACCCCCAGAAGTATACACATGTTTCTAATTATAAAACTTATTTTCAATTTGTAAGGTAGAAAAATGCTTTTAAAAGGCATTAAGAAATAAAATAAAATGCATTATCTTCTTTCTAGATGTTTTGAAGAATTTTGTCCCATGTTTTCTGCTGCATTTGTGCACTTACATGCATGCAGAGACATACTTCTGTAAATTGGATACTATACATGTTACCTGATCATTCAAGTTATGAGATCATTTTATAACACAATATTTCAAGAAGAACACAAGGACTAAATATTTTTCAATGTAATTTTTCTACACTTATATAGTAAATATTGTAGGGAATTGCAGCAGATATACTATGATGCCTTTAAAAGTGGATTAAAACTTTTAGAAATTATGTTACTCCTGCCTGAAAACATGATGACCAAACTGAAAACTTCATAGCAAAATTTCATGGCATTAACCTGCTAACAAAGCTCAATAACACAAATTTTTAATAGCATTTTAAATTCAGAAGAATTATAAAACAGAAAAGAAATCTAGGCTTCTTCCATCCATAAATACATTCAAAATCACTACAAATAGAGAATGGCCTGTATCATGGTAAAACATTAACTAATGGAAAAAACGTTTAGCATTTTAATCCCATAAAAATCATGGTAGAAATGTTAGACTATATAGTTCTAAGAGTTTATATATAAGTAGAGAAACAGTGAGCAGGAAAAATTCCTACATATTTCATAAGCAAGAAATGCATAGGAAAAACTTAAAATCTCTAAAGCAAATGAGACCTTACTTTGATGCATATTAATATATATATATTTTTTAAGTAAGGTTTATAAAATATATTTTCCATGAGATTTAAAATTTTGTAATATACATGACATTATTTAAAAACAAAAAATGACTTTTTACTTGACTTGTGAAAGTTTCAAGTCATCAGAGTCAACAAACATTAAATTGTTATTTCTAAATAATACTTTGTTTTCCTTACTGTGAGTTACAAATACAATTAGCATGGCTTAAAAGATTTTGTACCAATTAGTTTTATTACTTCCAGTGAAGACTTTATAAATTAGCATTTATGGGATTGAAATGTGGTCAAACAAGTTGAAACACATTAGAAAACACTTTAATTACTGTTCTTTCTATAGTTCCAAATAAAGAAATCATATTATTGATTATGACCTAAATTAAAATAAAAGGCATCATCTTGGTTTATAGTTGTGGAGATGATTTTAAGGTCTTTTTTAAGTTTTTTGGTGGTTTATAAGTTAAAATAAGAGTTCTAAATATTGACTTTAAAATCTACATTAAATATGAAATATGCATAGACTATTAAGTAAAGGAAGAAACTAAACCCATCTCCTTCCCGCCCTCCCTCCCTCCCTCTCTCTCACAGTGGCTACAAAGGAAATGTAACCACTATTTGAACCCTAAGAGCATGATGGGATTCATATTTGGGCAGCACTGAAACTACTAAACAAAAATCTTGTAATTCATGAATTTTTAAAAATATGGAGAAATGTGGATTAGGTTTACTTCCTATCATACATGGGTTTTTAGTTTCCAAACAATGTGTTTCTTAGGAAGTACAGTGTATTTTTTAGAAGTAAAATCAGAATTATGCTTCAGAACAAGTTCTACCCTGCATATATTATAGTATGTTTAATTGTATTTTCTTTAATTTATAAAAATTGACACTGCCTTTTAGCTATTTTGAATTGCATCATTTAGGGCAAAGGAGTAGGTTACTGGTGGCAGAGTTGATTTTATTTATTTTTAGCGTTACGCAAAACTAACAACACAAATTTTTGTTTATACAATAGGGTAAAATTAAAGATCTATTAGCCTATCAGAACAATTTGTTGCCAATTTCTTTACACATAAATTACTTGTAAGGTATTTGAACTATTATATTATAAATATAAATCAAAAGTTAGTAAATTGCAATTATGAGCCAAATCTTACCCTGTTATCTATTTTTATTCAGTGTATGAGCTAAGAGTCCTTCTTATATTTTTAAAAAGTTATTAGAAAGAAATAAAGGAAAATATGACAGACTGTAAATAGCTGTGAAGTCTCAACTATTTATAATCTTACCATTTACAAAAATTTCCTGATCCTTGGTATCAAACAATTTGCTATCTTTTTTAAATTTAAAAACTTAATCGAGCTACTTCTGGAATGTATTACCAAAGCAAATGTCAGGTAAATAGAACACAGACATCTCTGTCTACAAAGTTCTTTTCCTCTGCATTTTTCACACAAGGAACATAATTAACTTAATATGTCACAGGTAGCATCCAAAATGTTTTATGATGCTATCTCAAAGAGTCTCTAATAATGGATCAAATAGTACCCGTTTTACAGAGGGAATCTGAATCTCTAAAAGTCTAAGTAGTTCTCCTTAGGAAAATAAGTTGTGCTCACTTTGTACTAATTAATTTCTTTAATCTAGGTAGCATCATGTCTCTCTAATTTTAAATGCTCTAATTGGTGCTGTTAGGATATACTCAGGGCAGAAGTGGACAGCAACTACTATAATTAAATATCAAGCAAAAATACGACTTCTCAAGTTTTTAACTTATTTATTAAAGCAATGCTCATTTGATTTGTATTTAATGTAGCAGTGCATAGACATTTAACCACTTATGCCAAAATTGTAATTACAGACATTTATTTCAAGCCATCTATCTGGAATGCCTCTTATTGAGTAAATAATTGAAATTCAATGGCATGTGACCCTCGGGTCAGTCACTGTGTCCAAGTAGACTAACATTAGGCAGTAGTAATAAGCTAATGTTAGCATGTGTAGTGGCCTGCCACCCATTTGATGTAATAGGATAAGCCAAAACCAACCCAGAACAGCACATAAGGTTTTTGTTTAAGGAATTTACATATAAACACATTTATTGAATACTGGTTAAGTTTTATGGGCTTGATTTCCTGCATGAATTGCAAATTGAATGAGAGGAATATTTATAAAGAGGGTATCATGTCTAAGTACTTGGTAACAAAGTCAAATGTCTGCCATACAGGGTGAAAATTTGTTTCTGGATATTAAATATATACTCATTCATGGATTAATATTATTACAGATTTAACTCTGATTAGGACTAGAGATTATATTTGGATTTTCTTGTTGCGATGCCTTGTGTTTAGATGTCTCCCCAAAGTCCCATGTGGTCATGAGTACCAGGGGGGGGGGGGATTTTCAACTGGCTAAATCCTAAATGTGTTGCTGGGATTCAGTGTGTGACGCTGGGGTCAAGGGTGTGTGATTATGAAATTAGTCCACTGATTGGTTTGGCACAGTTCTGGGTGTGATAAATTTGAGGCCCACCCAGGGTATGAGTGTTATCCCCCCAAAGACAGGTAGCCTGATGGAATATAAGGTGCGGAAAGAGGATAGCTTATTGCTGCTTCTCTACTTCATTGTTTTGCTGCCTTCCGTGAACTGTTTCTCCACTATGATGCCTTTCTACCATGCCACCCTTCCTTGGCACCAGCCAACAGACTGTGAGAGGACATGAACCTTTCCTCCTTTAGCTATGAGAGGACTTGGGTAATTTGTCTCAGCAACCAGAAAAGTAACTAAGACACTTCTAATTGCTTGACTTTGTAACAAAACTTGAACAATGTATTTTTACTCTAGTTTCCTTCTGTTAATGTCTGCATATATTCTCATTCACCAATGATTCCATTTTGAAAGTTTGAAAACTAGTGTCATTATTCATTGATCATATTTCAATGCAAAACAGTACTGCTGCTTTGTGTACACTGTTTTTTCCAAAGCTATGAACTATTCCTATTATAAATATTCTACATATATCAGTTATCTTCTCATTTTAATAGTTCAAACTCCTACATACCATATCCAAAGGAGTGATCAGGGTAGACTACAGGTCAGTTCAAATATTGAAATGAGGGAATGAATCAGACTGACAAATTGCTTATGAGGCATGTGAAATATGAAAATGATAACAGAGAAAGTGAAAAAGCTTCTTCAACATCATTTTGAAAAGTCCTGCTGTCCAGAATATGGTAAATATAAGGGGAGTTTAGACAGAAGGGACAACATAGATTAAACATAACTAAGGCCAATTCAAATAGTGCATAAATTTCATAAGGACTGAACCATTTTATGGAATTAAACAAAAATAAATGAAGCTAACTCTCTCATGTTTTATGAAAAGCAAAAAAATAAAATAAAATATAAAATAACTGTCTATAGTTGCTACGTACAGCTTAGAAAGAGCTATGCTGTGAGTTAATAAATTACAGCACTGCCCAATTAATTCTGAAAAATTGCTCAAGGGTCAACACACATTTTGTTTCACTCATTTTATCTAATTAACTGTCATTGTTATATTTCAGGTAGAAAAGATTCTGGCTAGTTTTTCCCATACTTCTATTTTGTAGATGATTTTTGTGTCTAGTACAGAATTGGCTGCTTCTTCAACACGTTGTGCCAAGGGATTAACATCCTCCCCTGTGGCTTGTCTGAGCAAAGGGAAGAAGATCTAAATATGCTTCAACTTTTGACAGTCAGGTGGCAAACATTTTGACCACACACAGAACCCTCCCTCCAGTAACCCCTATAAACTGGTGAATTCATAAATTCATAAAATCACAGCACTACATCTACAGACACTTTATTTCAGGTCTTATAGAATGATTTTGTCTTCATTAAAATTCAGAGCCTTTGCAGCAAGAAAAAGTCTCCATGTCAAAGAATCATAATCTTAAAAAAAAAATTGACATTTCAGAATTCTAAAATCCTGATGAAAACTGTGATAATAAAAAAGTATTTGTACATAGACACAGAATATTACAATTTTAGGGAGCTCATAAATCGATGAAACCTCTTATATAATACATTCCTTTAATTTTACAAGTGACAAAATTAGTGTGGTAATAGATACGCCTGTGTGCCTAGGCAATGCACCGTTAGCACCAAAAATTTAATCCTTACATCCCTTCCAATTGAATGCCCTGAAGTGACTCAAATTAATTCCTTTGGTAACAAACATATTAATGTGACTTGCAGGAAGCTCCTGAGAAAGAGAAGAAATGTGTTTTGTGTTTATGAGGCATGGGAAAATTGAGGGAGTAAAAATGTAGGCCTCCTTATATTTTCCCTGAAGAGCTAGAAGTAAAATTCTTAGGCTAGTTCTTATTATTCTGATTTGGAGAACAGAATTGGATAAAGTAAGTAACTAGAACTAAGGAAAGTACTGGACTGATATCTAAGAATTAGAAAAATGTTGCATAAGGAAATGACATTATTATAATAGGCTGCATTTGTTACGATAAAACGGTCATTCTGAGCATTATTTTAATTCTATTAATAACAATATTAATTAAATTTCTAAATAAAAACACGTGTTTCAGTCCCTCCTTAGGTCGTTTCATCTCTCCCGTGCCCTTACGCTGAGAGACTCCATCGCCCCCTATGCTGGCGGCAGCCTTGAAGCCTAGGTCATCGTAGGCATGCCCTCCTCCTCCAGCATCTGCTCTCTAAGATCTGTCAACTCTGTTCTTCAAAATTTCAAGTCTACCCTGGGCTCTCCTCTCTGCCTTCCCTGAGAGCCTCAAGCAGCTGACACCTCTCCCCTGGCCTCGCGACCTGTTCACTTGCGTATCTCTACTCCTCCAACTTTCCAATATGTCTAGCAAGCTGCTTTGAAGGGGATCTCTCCATACAGCAAATCTAACCACATCATTCTCTGGTTTGGCTCTCTTCAGCCATTACTCTAATACTTTCCCAAATAGTCTATTACATTTCTCAGATAATTCAAAATGTTATATGATAAGCACTTTATCACTTTGCATGGTTTAAAACACAGGAAAATGTTTATTTTAGTTCACTTTATATTAATGAAGATTGTGTAACGAAAGCTATACTAGTCCTTAAACGTAATTAAAAACCAAGATTTTTCTCATTAAAAGAGAATAAATACTACCCATATTGCTTTATGTTTATTAATTGTAAAGTAACTATATAGGGAATATGGTGTATTAAAATATACATGGTGGAATCAAAATATACACCGAAGGCTTAAATTTTAAAATTGTATTAGAGTAGAAGACACATTGCCAATTAACTTCTCCATCTACTCCCTTCACTCTGAATACACTCATCCAATCGTTCTTGCAACTTTGTGAAGCAGTTACGGAATTCCTCTTCTGTGTTTTTTTTTATTTTAAAAGTAAAAGAATGAAAAGATATTAACAAACAGACAGCCACTTACAAAGTAGCACAAGAACAGTACAATCAAAACTGAATTACAGACAAGATGACAGGGAATTAACAATGGTTGTTGTATTACATATTGATAAACTTCAAAGTGTATGCTCAGGAAAACAAATACAGAAATGCAAGACTGATCAAACAACTAATCATTAACTGTTTCTTACAATAAAGCAACAGAAGTCAGTTGTGTTAAAAAATACAATGAATGGCAGTTTTTTCCCTTTCACAATATCTATTGTGAATTATAATTGTACAAAAAGTACAATTACTTTTTGAATCTTATTTATTCTTTCAGTTTCTTACATTAGGGAGACAATACAATGTGTACACATGTGAGTCTGGTTTATTTCACTTGTGAACATGGTTTCTAGTTGCATCCACGTACCTATAAAGGCTCGAGTTTATTTTTTGTTGTAGCTGAGTCCACTGGGATGGGGAAAGAAGATAAGAGCATAACTAAAAACACTCATAGAAAATTATTTCCAGAACTGCTTCTGAAAGCAGCAAGCACAATGGAGTAAGTGTGGTCAAAGAGAAGAGGAGGAGCTCTGAGGGGGACGAATCGTAGTGTGTCTTTTACTAAAATAATTTTTTTAATCACCCCTCACAGATTTCGGGATTGGTCTGTTACTGGGAGGTAAACTGTCTAGCATGCATGAGGCCCAGGCTTTGACCCTCAACACTGAAAAAAATGGATTGAAAAATCATGCTATTAAACAATGATAACATTTTATTTCACTATATTATCCTATAGTAGTAAAAGCATAAAATATCATTGTACTCTGAAATTAAATTTTTCATATAATGAACTTAAGACATCAGGACCTATTCTAGAGGATCATTTGTAAGGCCTTCACATGAACCCTTCAGTTACTCCATGGGGTTTTAAGAACACCAAATAGGTTAGCCTGGCACGATCTTTCCTTTGTGAAACCCCTCAGTCATCTGTATCACACATGACTGCCATCATATATTTTCCTCTCTGAATTGTAACACTGTAGCTAGTAAAATCCCCAATGTAATGTAAGGCGAGGTTATTTATTTATTTACTTACTTATTTAAATTTATGTCTGAGTAAATTTCTAACAAAATTTCAAAATGAGTTACTTTAGGAAAATAATTTAATCAATTGAAAAGTAGAACAGTTTTTTTTTTTTTAATCCATTCATCAGTGGATGGACATTTGGGTTGCTTCCACAATTTAGCAATTACAAATTGTACTGCTATGAACACAGGTGCACATGTATGACTGTGATATGATGTTTTCAGATCTTCTGGGAAAATACCCAGAAGGGAAATGGCTGGTTGAAATGGACCTCCAGGCCTAGTTTGCTGAGGATTCTCCAAACTGATTTCCACAGTGGTTTCACCAGTCTGCATTCCCACCAGCAGTGGAGAAGAGTTCCTACTTCTCCATAGCCTCGCCAGCATTTGTTATTGGTTGATTTCTTAATGATAGCCATTCTTACTGGGGTGAGATGAAATCTCAGTGTTGTTTTAATTTGTGTTTCTTGAATGACTAATGATGTTGAGCATATTCTCAGGCATTTATTGCCATTTCTATTTCTTCATCAGAGAAGTGTGTGTTCATCTCAGATGCCGATGTTTGGATTGAGTCTTTGAATTTGTGGGGTGGGGAACAGATGTTTTTTAATTCTTTATATGTTCCAGATAGAAGACCTTTGCCCGAGGGACAGTCAGCTAGGATTTTTTCCCAATTTGTGGGTTTTGTTTTACTCTGCTGGCGATTTCTTTAGATGTGCAGAAACTTTTCAGTAGGATGAAAAAAATTATGGTACTTTCATATAATGGAATATTACTCAACTGTAAAGAAAGATAAACTCAAGGCTTTTACAGGTAAATGGTCACAACTAGAGACCATACTCCTAACTGAAACAAACAAAACCTCCATGTGTAAGGAATGCATTGTCTCACTAGTGTAAGAACCTGAAAAAGTGAATAAAAATTAGGAGGTACGACAGACATTGTGACATGAAAGGAACACGCTGAAAAGTAAGCAGCACCTGGGGCGAGGGCAGGGGGAGGAAAGGGGGTTGTGTGTGAATGTGTACGCGGCAGGGCTAACAGTCGTACTACTAATTTCTGCTGCTTTACTGAAAGGAACAGTTAATGATAAATTATTTCATCAATTTTGTTCTTACGCTATTTTGTTAATGGGTGTCTGTTTGTTAATATGTTTTCCTTCTTTTGTTTTTAAAATAAATTTAAAAAAACAAATTGAAGAACATATCTTTGTTTTCTGAAGTCTTCCTAAATTTGCTTAGGCAGTATTATGCAGTTATTAATACAGAGGTTTTATACTTCTTTTATTAATAAGAGCTTGATATTTTTAGTTTATTTTTAGTTTCTGTACTTCCATTAGATTTATCTTTGGGTACCTCATGGTTTTGAAATTATAAGTGTTTTTAAAATTTTTATATGCTAATTATTACAGTTAATACAGAAATAAAATATTTTATAGAGAAAAAAGTAGGGGCTGGGGATATAGCTCAGTGGAATAAGCGCTTGCCTAGGAAGCGCAGGGTCCTGAGTTCGATCCCCAGTACCGCAAAAAAAAAAAAGAGAGAGAGAGAGAGAAAAAGTAGAACAGGTACAGGTGATATTTTGTAACAGTATGGCTTTTATATAATTTTGCATTATTATTCTCTCCTTTAGGAGGTTTCTTTTTCCTTCTTTCTTTTGGTATATCTAAAGTATGTTGTATGAAGATCATATATGGTAATACATTCTACAGCAGGACAGAACAATCTGCATAATATTCCTTTGACAAATCGAAGTTTACCTTCCAACAATCTCTTAACAGGTGGAAAGATGTTACCACATTATATCTTTCAGTACACATCTGATGGCATCTTTGCCGGATGTCATTAGCTATGTACTGGGGAAATTTCTCCTTCCTGTTACAGCACGGTGGGCCAGACACGGCTGATGGGTGGTGATTGTACTTCCTAGTCCTGTTTGTCACACAGCTAGCTGTGTGTTAATCTCTTATTCCTAAGAGAGTACAAGCAACAGTTATAGGAGAACTTCTGGTTGGTTTGCTTAAAAGACTGTCTTTGAGCCAAGGCGTCTGCTCTGTTCTTTCTGGAAGCTATGGAGGAAACAAATGGCTGGGGCATTGTCTGTATAAAAACAACTGCTAGTCAGTCAACCCATAGAGTGGGAAAATAATGTAGCCAACTGTCCCTCAGACAAAGGACTTCTATCTAAAACATATAAAGAATTGAAAAACATCACACCCTCCCAAACACAAAGACCCAACAAAAATGGGCATCTGACAAGAATATGCTCTTTTCAGATAAAGCAATACAATGATGAAGAAATGGCAAATAAATTTATGAAAACATGTTCAATATCATTGGTCATTTGAGAGGTGCAAATTAAAACAACACTGAGATTCCATCTCAGCCTGGAAGGAATGGTTATCATCAAAAAACCAACCAATAACAAATTCTAGAGGGGTTGTGGGGAGAAAGAAACCTTTCTCCACTGTTGGTGGCAGTGTAGACTGGTACAAGCACTGTGGAAATCATTATGAAGATTCTTCAAAAAACTAGGATTATAGGTCCCATTTGACCCAGCTATTCCCCTTCTAGGTATCTTCCCAGAAGAATTAAAATCATTGTACCACAGCAATATATGTGAATTCATGTTTATAGCAGCACAGTTTGTAATAGCTAAATCTTAGAAACAACCCAAATGCCCATCAACGGAAGAATGGATGAAAAAGATGTATTTTTATACAATGGAGTACTACTCAGCCATAAAGAAGGATAAACTTGAGACTTTTATAGATAAATAAATGCAGTTTGAGACCATATCCAGAAGTGAAATGAATCAGACTCACATGTGTAAACATCATACTGTCTCCCTGGTGTCAGACATTGAAAGAGTACATAAGGTCTAAAATATAGAATAAATACTGTGAAATGGGAATTATAAGGGAAAAGTAAGTAGGATGGGGAAAGGGCAAAGGAAAAAAGGCAAAAGGTAAAAAAGCAAGTCAGTTAAACTATCTGTGTCTCTTAGTTCATAGAAAAGGAAGCTTGTGCCAATGTCAAATAGAGAAATTTTTATGCTGATATCTTGTACTCTGAGCAACTACTTTAATAATAGCAGTATACAATTTATTAACTCTTGCTCTTCTCTCATTTTGTTATGAAAGTTTGTTTTACCTTTTTTCCCATAACATAACATTTTAGAAAAAAAAAAAAAAAAAAAAAGAAACCTGCTAGCATACCTGGGCAGTCTGCCTGGACTGTTACCAAGAAGAACAAAGTTCTAATTTGTTTTCATCCTTGTCTTTAGAGATATTTTTGTTAGAGCAGAGTAGTCTTTTAACCTACCGATACAGTATCAGGCTTTAGAAAACTGTAAACTCTATACTCCTTAACATATGATAATTTATCCAATTTTGATAACTCCTCAAAGTAAACCTTTTAAAACTAGTAAATATTAGTATCTGCAATGACAAGTTCATATTCTTAGTGAAAAACAGGCTTCCAACACTAAATCTTGTAAAACTTTCTATAAGTTAATTTTGTATCAACATTTCCAAGTGACTTACTAAGGTAAACCCAACTCTTATGCAGAATGGACATGATGAAATTTCCTGTTACAAGGCTCTACCGAAAGAGGAATGCAAAAATCTAAAGTAGAACCATCTGGTACAGAACTACCAGGTTCGTCTTTTCCATAAATCTTTGGCTTATGTTAAAACATTTTAAATTTTCAGTATAACTATGGAATCATTAAATCCAAATAAGAAGAGTGTCAGTTTCTTTTGTTACATGGGGGATTACTAAAGGGACCCTAGGTCCTTGGAAAACAGAACTGCAGGTATAAATAGAGTACAGAATTTTTATCTAATGTCTGCTGATTTTCAAGTTGACTTCATTCAGAATACAAAATCTTGGTGGGTCTGCATCATACATATTTTATAATTTGTCATAGAAATGAACACTGTGGTAGAGTTTCTATGCTGTCAAAGTACACTCATGCAAAGAAAGGGGCCTGTTAAGAAAAATATTTTCTATAGGACAGTAATGAAAGAAGGAGCTCTTTAGTATTGAAAATAAAATAGATGAAGTGATAGGGATTTACCCATATTTTTCTCTACCACTTAAAAATTATTTTTTATTTGATGAAAAAGCACCATTGGCAGTGTATGGATCACTTCTCGCATTATTTTAAAGACTCTGTCTTAGTTACTTTTATCTTGTTGCTGAGACAAAATACCTGATGTTCAAAGTTAAGGGAGTAAAGGTTTGTTTGACTCACAGTATAAAGGGTTCAGTCCATAATCCTCTGGCTTCAAAACAGGGTGGCTTGGCAGAGGGGCATCACAGAAGGAAACAGTTCATTGTGCTCACAAGATAGCAAAAGCAGTAAGTTTACCAGTGTCTTTCTGCTCCCTTTTATCTTATCCAGATTGCTGGGATTAAGGTGCCAAACCAATCTGTGGACTGATTTAGTAATCATACACCCTTAATTCCAGCACCACATACTCTAGATTAAGAAGTCTCTGAAAAAGCCCTATGACTGAAAGAGGCTTTGGGGGGATATCTACATACAAACCATAACAGGCTCTAATTTAGGTTCCTTTTGTAAATATTGTTTGCCTTCTTGGGGATGCTTATTAATTCCAACTACTGAAGCACTGGTGCTGGTTGTGGAAGCTCTCAGGTTCTCAGGCCAGTGCTACTGCATGACCATGAGACCTTGTTTCTTCAATAAGTCATTAGAAATGACATTAGCAAATGGGTTATCATATATTTATCTTGCACCTTTTGAGAATCGGACCATCAATCCTCTGTACCAATCAACTTTGAATGTACCATCACTTTGCAATATACGAACATCAGACAGTTATATTTATGTAAATTACAATTTAATGGTGGTACTTGGAGATATGAATTCCAACAACCTGCTGTTTTTTGTGATGTTGACTAAAACCTTTTCCCTGAAATGTCCCTTCTCCTTAGTTTCAGCAATATCATACTTGTGTGAATTTCTTTGCTCCTGTACGGTTACTTCCCAGCAGGTCCCTGTTATGCTTTGTGTCTGGATGTCCTCCCAAAGCCCCACGCAGTCATGGGGCGGCTTCGGGAGTTTGTGATTGTTCATGCTCAGTGCTGGGATTGGAAGTGTGGGCGCTGCGCCCGGCCTGGGGCAGAGCCTGTGTACACATAAGGGAGGGAAAGAGGTTTGTTTGCGGCCACTCTCCCTTTTTGCTCTTCTGATTTTGCTGTTTTCTACCACCACAAACTGCTGCCCTCTGCCATGTGCCACTCTGCCCTGGAGTCAGCCAAGTATGGACTAAAGCCTCCCCAAACTACCAGCTAAGTAATCTTTTTCTTCCCTAATCCTGCTCATCAGGTATTTTGTGTCAGCAATGAGAGAAAAGTAATCAAGACAGTCCCCATCCTCTAACCCTACCTTCCTTTGGCTCCTCACTATTGACTGTACCTAGAAAAAAATCTTAGGGCCTGAACCTCTTAGACAGTGATACATTCATAATCCAGTAATAATGATTACAGATACTGTTTCTGTAACTCATATTTTACCTAGACAATTTACAAATTTAACACAATCTTTATAACAACTACAGGAAGAAAGTTATGCTTTAACTTCAGTTTCAAAGACGTGCACAGTAAAGTCAAGAAACTCTTAATCAACCAACAGTCCTAGCTGGTTACAGATACAAAATTCACAGTAGATTTCTTTAGGGATGCTAATAACACTACCAGGCTAAAGCTCTGCTCTGGCAAGGCTCAAAGGCCATGCTTTTTTCTACAGGCAGTTAGCTAGACAGGTTCCCTAGCATTAGAACATCCTTCTTGATGTGAAGCTGAAAGTTTTACAGGAAATGTTATTTTACTTTAGATCGTTTTTTAGCAAATCAAAAAAATTTGTTTACACTCTTGAGTCTGCAGAGCCTGCTAACCAACCTACCATTGTACTAAGGGAGAAAAATATAAAGCATTTGAGGCTATGCTTAAAAACTGACTTTTTTTTTGACATTGGGTCTTGTATGTAGTTCAGGCTGGCCTTAAATTCACTACATAGCCCAAGCTGGGCAGAAACTGGAGGCAATTCTCCTGCCTCAGTCTCCCTAGTGATAGGATAACAAACGTGCACCATCATGCCCCGCCCACAACCTTCATCTTACACATTTTCATACATAAATTTAAAATGTGCAATTTTTCTCTATTATTCTCTATCTTTTGCCAAGAAAACTTCAACCATTCTGGCTATTTCTAATTAATAAAGTCTGTGACTTTTTATTCATGACTGTATATGATAGAGGAGAGCCAGGAGATTAATGATCTGTTTAGATTATATGGAAAAGCTAGCTATAGTACCAGGAGAATAATATATTTAAATCTCTCTTACAAAGGAAGCCCAGATATTTGAGTTTTGACATCTGGGATAAAATAGCCACATTTCTAAAATGTTTATTCATCATCAGTTCTGGGAAATAGACCACTACCCCAAACAAGTTTCTGCCATTGAAGAACAATCTAAGACTATATATGTTCTAGTGGTGGTATATGTATGGGACCACCACACGAGGAAAAGTCGCCAATTAACCAGCGTCCTTATACACTTATTGTCACATGGAACCCACATGTCACTGAAAATATAAAAATAGCCTTTTCCTTAGAAGAGACTTAAAATAAGCTTATGCAATGCCATGATTGTTTTGTTCCACATCTCTCTTTCCTCTCCCTCCCTACTCCTAGCCAAACTGCTGCAAAAATCACCAGCACTCAAACACTATAAAACTATGTAGCTCATGTACAGAATTCCGGTGATGGGCTCTTTTCTAGAGATCCTACCAGGTGCACTTAGCAAGCCATTCATGACGGAGTGATTGGGATTAGTCATTTTCACACTGTAAAATTTTCAGTTTGAATAAGGCCAGGAGGTTGTAACTGCTATATCTGCACCCTCTCTTCACTGAAAGATTATCCAAAGCATACGTTAAATTTTCCTTAGCTGAATGGGAGCACAGAATTCCTTTGGTATCATTTTGTCTTAACATGAACATTTATGATATTTGTTACCTCTGAAGTATTATAACACCCTTGTTTGTACACAGTGTAAACTTGTGTTTCTGTTCAGCAGCTTTGTTAATCACACCACTTTTGCCTGCTTTCTTTTGAAGTCAGAGGAAAGTAGATACAAGTGATCAGCATTTCTGTATTGAAGTGGTTTGTTAGGAGTACACAGCAGTGTGGATATCTCTTAATTCTACTGGCACAACATGAACTATTTTTAACAAACCATCACTAAGTAGATTCTACAGCATCCACTGGTTCTCAGCTGGTTAAAAGTAGGTTGGCCACTGAAGAGCAAGCGCTCTCCCATGGCTCATGTGCCAATGGTAAGGTGTCCTGACTAGTTTTTCTGGCTTTGTTTGGTCCCATTGCTCTTCACTATTAACCCAGCATCTCTCTGCTATGAGCAGTGAGCTCTTTTAACCATGCAGTGCCCTTCTATTCACTTTCTTCTGATGCAATCCTAAAACAACTCAAGTCTGCATTTCAATGCAACCTCTTCAAGACAGCCTTACCATATTTCCAACCACTTTCCTCTGTCAGCTTCTCCAAATTTGTTAGACCACAGCACAAGATGGTATTTATTTATACACCCTTTCCTAGCTGAGGGTATTAAGTTGATCTGATCCAATCTTGTAATCCAACTGACAAGCTCTGTAAAGTATAGGAAAATGCCATATTTTCTTGGACATTTCCTAACAGATGACGTCTGTGTGTGGGGGCACTGGCCAGAGGTATGTTTGAGATGGACAGGCACAGAAAAGAGACTTTGGGAGCTACACGCCCAAGACCTTCCAGCAGGCATGGGGCCACAAGCGCAAGTAGGATCAACACACATGGCGTTAAGGAGTGAATGCTCTGCCCCTGTCCTCCCCATACGCCGATTTATTGCTTAGATTGGCCCTAAGGTTAGTCATGTAACAGAACACCCTGACCTTCCCCTGTCCTTTCCGTTGCCTACACAAATTCCTGTACAGATCTCTTTTCTTTGTCCTTTACCCTTGCTACCTGGTTCTATCAATAAAAAGCCACTGAAGCTTCAGTTTAGAGCTTTCCTTATGAGCCTCTCCCATGCTGAGGGGGCTGAGTTAGGGCCGGGTGTTGTGGAGTTCGAGTTGCACACTGACTCCAAGTGATCTCTCATCCTTTGTGCCGCGCTTCAGTCATGAACTCCAACACCTATGCAAGAAGGTGATCGGTGTCTGCAAACATTCAATTTAAGAGATTAAAGTACCTCGCCCAGGTTATGTAAGGAGTAGCCGGTCTGGAATAAAGGCATGGTGTCCAAGTAGCCAGAGCTGTTACTTATCCGTGTGTTTCTATTTCCTGGGTCACTACAGGACACTGGAAAAGGGAGGGACTTGCAGATATCCCAGCTTTCTATTTACTGGGTCTATTTAGCCAAGCAGTTCAGTCTCCAAGCCACTGATACCACTGAAGAAAACCCAGGCTAGGAGTACTCACATTTTACTAACTTTCAATTCCTTAAATATACTATGTACACTTAGCCTCCTGGCACGCACTTCACCTGAATGTTTCTTCCTCAACTACTTACCGAGTTAACTTCTGCCTTTAAATAATACACTCTTAACCAAGTTTCCACACTCCCCTCCCCTACTTATTTATCATTAGTCTTCTCTAGGAGAGAGTGTGAGCTGATGTAATATATCGTATCATGCTATTCCACACCATGTATCTGATATACTGTGTAAATATGCAAATAATAATTATTGAGTATTTCTTTCTCTTGCTCATCCCTCTGGTTATATAACATTTAATTTTACCTCAAGCCCCAGAAGTAACTTTTCATATTTCTTGATATGTTTCTGAGCATTTGCTTATGGTCACCAACCATCCTGCAACTATTTGATACAAAAAAAAAAAAAAAAAAAAACTTACATGAAGAAAGTGACAAAGTTGGGTAAATATACAAACATGGGTCTATATCCTCTTTGTGTGAACTGGCTAAACAGATAATTCGTGTCTGCTGCCACCTTAGCTTTTTACTTTGATAATAATAAATACTTCTAACTTGATGCACTACAGACGTCTTTGGTAAAGACTGTTATTGTGAAAAAGTATAATTTTTGCTGTGGAAAATTTAATGTAATTGTGAAATAAAATGAGTAAACAAAAAATACTGCATGATGTAATAAAAAGTTCATTCTGGAATATTTCTTTGCATATAATTCATTATTAATATATACCATATTACAATAGACTTATATGATTAATATGTGCTACATTAGAAGAGATTTATACATTATTAATGTGAATTACACTAGAATAGACTTACATTCTTTTGTAGATAAACCATTATGAATATTTACTCTATCAACATAGACTAACATTATGAAGAATATGAAAATATTCAATAGTCATTAATATTTCCACACTCAGTATCAATGTGTCAGTTTAATTAAACCTGCATAAATAAGAACTCCGAGTGACATGTCATTAACAGTGAAATAAAATATACACACACCCCTTCAATAAAGCACTGATGTAAGTGCTGGCACTGCTCTGCACATGAAAATGAGAACACTCTTATTATCAACACAAGAGGGTTCTAACTCCCTTTAGTCTGAAATATCTACAAAAGTTCTTTTTTTTTTTTTTTTAAAGTTCTAAAAAGAAACTCCAAAGCTACACAAATAAATTCTTTCTTTGGATTATAGTCAGCCTGAAGGTTAAGGTTAACAAGTACACTCACTCTAAGAAGGTGGAAAAAGACATGTATATACTCTGTGGCTTTATTTATACAACTGTTAATGAAAGTGAAGTTTCTCAACAAACGAGGTGATGACAACTACTCGGGCAGTTGCAGTGGATTTGCCTGACAGTTCCCCGCAAAGCAAAGGCCCTGGGGGGTTTCTCAAATAAAGTCACAACCCCACACAGTTAAAAGATTATAGTCACCGTCAACCTACATAAGGACATTATAGGCACACAGGATATAAGAAATCACAATCTAACTCCCAGAAATATGGCTTTCTGCCCTCCTTAGGTGGTGGGATCCCATCATCAGGTCTATCTTACAGGAATAAAAAGACCATGGAAATCACAACTTAATTTACTCGAATATGCTCCCCAATTTATAAAAGGGAAACATCACTCAAATGGAGAAAAACAGTACTTACACATACTACATTAATAAGGAGGAAATTAAGTAAGGATAGAAATCATACGAGGTAGAAAAATCCCATCTATTCTGTTGAAAGAACTAAAAACAATGGAAGTACAAAACAAGCTCCATATGTACATGTATCTAACGCTACATTCTCCCTAGCAAAGTTTTATAATTAAGCAAATCATAATCTGAAATCGAATACCAGGAAGGTGAATTACACTTAAAAATAGCACATCTAATGAACTGCTAAGATCCTTGTTTTGTTTTTCCTTTTTACAGTATGTGAAGCATTCACAGACTAGTACACTTACTCAAATGATGCAATGTAAAAAGCTTCATTAAGGATAAAACACTAAGACTTTAAATTTCAAGAAAGAGAAATGAACCTTCTGTGGCAATGTCCGCCTAATTCACAGTGAGACTGAGTAGCGCAGGAATAATCAAAACTGAGTCCCATATATTATTGTCATTTTATTAGTGTCTCTCTCAAGAACTGCATTGGGAAAGTACAATAATCACATATGACTTTTGAATGCCTCACTAAAATTAGGCTATTTCCAACAACAGGCATTTTGTCTTTTAAATTATGGAAAACTCCTCTTAGACCCAGAAAAACCAAGAAGCAATGTATTATGGGAGAAGGATGACAACACAAGTGTTAATGTTAAACTATAAGTAAATAATTCAGTCTTTCCTGAATTATAATAGATTGGATTTTAAGAAGCTATGAATTCTGTGACCAACAGAATTTCAAATTAGTCCATCTATAAAAAGGAGAATCATTACATTGATTAAATAAGTTAAAAGAGACCATTATATATAAATAAAATATGAAAGTATATATCATAAGTACATCATAACATGGGTTACAATTGTACCTGTTGACTTTTGTGAGTGTGTAGTGCTGGGGGTCAAACCCAAGGCCTTGTGCATGCAAGGCAAGAGCCCTACCACTGAGCCACACCCCCAACCTGCATCTGCTGACTTTTGGAATAGACTCACTGTCTTATCCCTTGAAAGCACTATTTGCCTATGTGTTCCAGTTCCTTTGCAAAAGCAGAAAGTAAACATGATTAATCAGCAAACAATCATGCATCCTGAGAAATAAGGGAATCAAAGCCATTAGTAAAACGTTTTTGGAATTTTAGATATTTACCTGTATATGTATATTTTAAAATTTCTCACTATTCCATATCAAGCAGCATCTCACAGCAGCTGCAAAAATTTAAAACAGAACTCCAACCTTTTACATAACCAAGAATGGATTGCCCAGCCTCTTATAATTATAAAACAAATTCACATTAAAATTTATATGTGAAATATGAGCATTTCATTTCCCCTTATACCACTTCCTTCTCTTTTATACAGTTTTTGCTTATCATTTTCCTGAGTGTGTATGTGTGTGTGTACGTGTGTGTGTATTTTGATTTTGACCTTTAAAACTCTTTGAGCTTATTGATTGGATGTACAAGTATTTGCTAAGCAAAGTTGTGTCAGACTGCTATGGATTGTCAGTGTCTCCACAAGCTAAAGGCTTGTCACTAGCCTATGGGCAGTGGTGGAAGCCTCCATGGGGGAGGCCTAGTGGAAGAAGTTTAGGTCACTGGGATGGGATGAAGGAATACCAGGAACCCAGTCCCTTCCTTTGGTCACTTTCTTCCTGGCTGCCATGAGGGGACCAGCTATGCCCCACCACACTCTCTCTGCATTGCTGTTCTGCTTTGTCACAAGTCTAAAGTCAACACTGCCAACCAACTATGGATGGAAACCAAGCCAAAAAGAATTTTTCCTCTTTTTAAATGGATGACCTCAGGTATTTTTTTCACAAGGACTGAAAGCTAACACAAGAACAGAGAGTGCATTAAAAGCTCAGGGGATATTAAACATTCTTATTAGATACACTTGTTCATGGTCCTCTGTCTTCCACCAGACCTTTTCATCATTGTAATATGTATAAATGTCCTCAAGTGGCTTATTTAAACACATAATAAAAGTCATTATGGATAGCACCATACTCTTCTTCCTTTCTTAGGATGCTTTCTTTACTAAAGCCACTGCTCTTCTCCCTCTCACACACACTTGCTTTGGCAATTAGAAAGGATTCATTTCCCATTCCTCATTCACTACGGATAGCATAATAAAATCACTGGGGAATTTTCTCTCTGTTTTCAAACAAGGAAGAATGGGCAGAGAGAATAGGAAGGAGGTTGGTGCCAAAGGTGGATCCACAGATAAGAGAGGAAACTGGGTATCAGACAGCTGCCAAAGTGGATGTCATCCTCTGAGGCTGGCACAGTGTGCACAAGATAGGAAAACTGGGTGACCTGAGACTAAAGGGACATGGTAGAGCCTATGATGAGTTTTCTAATCTTGTAACTACATTTACTGTACTGGTGAAAGTCCAATCAATGCTATAAAA
>PVLD010015353.1:11608-48936 GCA_004027595.1 Dinomys branickii | reverse complement strand
TCTTCCTGCCTCAGCCTCCTGAGTGCTGAGATTATAGGTGTGTGCCACCACGTCCGGCTTGCATATTTCTTTCTCTACCATAACTGGCATTCATAGAAGTGAATCCTCTCACTATTCGCTGTGGGGGTCCTCCACAGAAAGCTTTTCTTCCCATCCCTGAAACATCAGGCTCGGTGAACCCACACACTTCAGTTCTCAAGGGAGAAAGCTTCTGTCAGGGGACACAGTGATGGTTCCTTCCCCCCGCCCTGGCCCCTTTGGCCTCCCCACGCCACTGACACAGCAAAGAAAGGGCCAATGAACTGGCCCAGGGGATTTGATGAGCCTACCAAGGGTCATGGGTAGGAGGAACCACAGGGGCAGACTGGGGCCAAGAGCCCTGGGGGCTCTCAGGACTCTGAGACCTGTCAAACCTGTCTGCAGTGGGGCTTTCGGTCAGGCAAGGTCTGGAATGCAGCCAGATTTGCCTAGGGCTAAAGAAACATGAAATAAATAATGGAAGTAGCTGTAAATATCAGCCATGACCACATGATTAATCTCAGAAATAATCATGATAATAGTTATGAATGTTTCTTGCTGTAATATAAATTAACACAATGTTCTTGTCTCCCTTCCCCCACCACCTAGCAGAAGAAGATCTAACATTTTTGGGGGGCTGGGGGGTTCTTTTTGAGACAGGGCTTCACTGTGCAGTTTCACTGGCCCAGAACTCACTTTATAGCCCAGGCTGGCCTTGAATTCCCAGCAATCCTCCTCCCTCAGGCTCCCAAGTACTAGCATTACAGGCATGCACCACCACACCCAGCAGGAAAATAAAACTTCACTTTTTACAGAGACAAATGTGACTATGGTAAAAGACAAAATACCCATTGTTCACACGGGGCTAAAGGGCTCTGGGTTCTTTGGAAGGAGGACTGAGGAGGGCTGGCTACATCACAGTGGATCAAAGCACTTGGGTCTGTGTCCCTGTGGCCCGTGTTAGCGTCTTGGCCCCCAGGGTGGGGACCTCAGGAGGTGGGGCCCAGGGCAGACCCTGAGGTCACTGGAGCTGTGCCCCGGGAGGGCTTTGGGACCCCAACCATTCACTGTCTCTGCTCCCTGTCCACAAGGTGCACGTGCCCACCACAGATGTAGGAACAATTTTGATCAAGCAACTTCACTGTTATTCAAGATAAAATAACATTCTGTAAGAAACAATGTTTAAAATTTGAAAAGCACTTTCATAATTCACGTATAAAAAGAGAAAAATAGCTGGGCGTGGAGGTATGTATCGCATTAATAACACCCCTAGTCATTGCGGGCTGATGAGACCTGCAAGCTCCCAAATGAGTGGACAGTGAAGGCTTCAATAAATGAGGCAAAAGAAATGACTTCAGGGCCTTGGTAGGTTCCAAACCCTCTCCCAGAATTGGAGATTCCGGAGTTTTAGATCAAGAACTTCTCTGGGCAGCCCATATTTACTGTTTTCAAACAAAGGAGGGGAATGCTGAAGAAAATGTAGGAATCTTGGCAGGACTCGGGAACCCTTTTCAGAACTTCTCCAAGTAATATTTTATGTTAACTTAGGAGAACTATGTTTTCTCCAGGAAGGCCTTCATGACAGGAGTGAGCTGCCTGCAGCTACAGTCTCTTTTTAGCTAATCGGGGTTGGAGCCAAGTGTCCTCAGCTGTGGCCTTATCTTGTCCTTTCCGGCCTCCCAACTTCACAGGCCAATACAGGCCTCAATGGGGACCAGTGACTCATAAAGTTTCACTTAATAAAGGTTCACTTACTAGGGGTCTGTTGCCCACCTCCAGACAAGGGCCTAGGCCTCAGGCAAACTCACATATAAACATGAAAAGCCAATTGGTTAATTTTAAATCCTGCTCAGAGCCACCTCATTGTGGTCTCCAACAGGTTTATATCTGTCATCCAAGCACTTGGGAGGCTGAGGCAGGAGAATCACTGAGAGTTCAAGGCCAGACCGCACTGCACAGCAAGGCCCTGCTTAAAAAGAGACAGAGAGAAAGAGAAATATATGCAGCCCCACAACTCAATCTAGTCAGAAGATGACCCAAGAACAAATAATCCATTTGTCCCAAAGCTCCCAGTATGCAAACTTGGGGAAACTGGGTTGTGGCTAAACACAAGACCCAGCCAAATGCAGGCTTGCACCAGTGAGGTGTGCACAGGACATGACCCAGGAGGTGTTTAAGGAGACAGGTGTCCGAGCCGAGCAGGTAGCTTACAGGTGGAGCACAGCCCTAGTCCAGAGAAGGCTCTGGGTTCCACCTCCAACACTGTAAAACAAAACAACAAAACTGTGGAAGCCCAGGTTGGAGAATGAATGGGAGTAAGAAAATGAAGAAATCAAGTGTGACTTTCTCCTTCTGCAAGCTGCCATGAAAGGGAGAAAGGATAGTCGGGTGGGGTGGTTTGTGTGACAGATATACTCGCTTGAGGTGGTGACTTGGTGATTTTTATTCTCCTGGTCTGGGCCATGGGGGTGCTTTTTTCTAGTGCTTCACCCCTGACGGAGCCACTAAAGATATCAGACATAATCCCAGCCCTGTGGGAGGCCAAAGTGGGAGACTGAATGTTGGACCCTAGGCCTGGCAATTTAGTGACCTAATAAAACACTGTCTCAAAATGAAGAATAAAACACAATTTATATGCGTATACAAGGATAGCTGGGATAGGTGTATTGCTGATGTCTGTGATTTATTGAAAGGAACAGTCAAGGCTTAAAATTTTGTTTTTTCTTGACCAATTTTGCATACTTGAATCTGGTACTCAGAACAACTGATCTGAAAACAACAATACGCAGGACATGAACCATTGTTGGACTCCTGTCACCCTGTATGGCAAAGCGCTGCATCATTTCCAATTTTTCTTAATATTTGTTACTGTCTTTATTTGATCAATCTCACATTCTTACACCTGGTGGATGGAGCAACTTTGTTGAATAACAGTATGTAACGTAGCAACCATTGTTAATTGCTATCATTCTGTTTTGAGGTCATATATCATTTTTTATTTGATTTTGTCTTCACTGTTGTTTTGTTAGTTTTTTGGTTTGTTTGTTTGTTTGTTTGTTTGTTTGTTTTGGTACCAGCAATCAAACTCAGGACCTTGCACTTGCAAGGCAGGTGCTGTGCCACTGAGCTATATCCCCAGCCCCTAACATTGTCTCATTTTCTGGAGGAGACACTAACAGCGTCTCTCTCTTCATCCCCCATACCCTTTGCACGGGGCTAGATAAGCCCTTTCCTTCCTGAGCATTTGATCGTGAAAAGAATAGGACCAAAAAAGTGAAGGAAAGAAGCGGGTGGATGACGGTGCCCCCTGAGTCCCTGTGCTGAGCCCCTTCTCCCCAGCATGATTTTTATTCAGACATCGAGCCCTAAATGAGGTGAAGGTTTAAGTGCACTCATAAGAACAGGGCCCTGGTCCAGCTGGACTTGTGTAAGTGTCCTTAGAAGAAGAGGGAGAGAGACAAAGAAAAGAGGTCACACAAGGACACGGCAAGAAGGTGGCTGCCTGCGAGCCAGGCAAAGGAGCCTCCAGGACCCAACCCCCTAACACCTTGGTCATGGACATGCAGTCCCCAGAACTGGGACAAAATAAAGTTCTGCTGTTGACACAGTTACTGAAAGGCCAGCTTGGTGTCTCCCAAGTCAAAGAATGAAATCGTGGAGCAGGGAGGCAAGTTGTAGGTAGGAAAGAAAAATTCCCACTAACGGGGAGGGTCACTGCAAGCGGATTTCGGGAAGGTTCTTTGTCCTGCAGGGTGTGGGATTTTGCTCAGTGTTTGTCGGGGAGCTATCACAAGTGACCCCACAGGCTTACGCTAACCGCTTAGGACTCAGGGCTTGCTAGGCAGAGTTCAAAATCCTGTTGCTGAGTGTTCCCAAATCCCTCGACACCAGCCACAGCGAGGAGTTGTTGGCCTGGAGCATGTGCAGCGTAATTCCTTCCCTGGGACGCAGCTCTAGCTGCTTGCCTGTATCCTAACTCCTACCAAAGCTACCCAGCTTGTAGCCAAGTATGGTGATACACACCTATAATCCCACTCTGGGAGGCTGAGGCAGGAGGATCGAAAGTTTCAGCCTAACCCTGGACAATTTAGCAACTTAGTGAGATCCTGAGTCAAAAAAGAAAAAATTGAAAGGGCTGGGGATGTAGCTCAGGGTGAAGGCCCTGAGTTCAACCCCTAATACTACACAAAGAAGAGGGGGAAGGAGAAGAAAGGAGAATGGAGGGAGGGAGGGGAGGCGACAGGTGTGGGGAGAGGAGCAGAAGACAAGGTGGGACAAGACCCCTCACCGAAGCAGGCTAATCCGGGATGGCGGAAATCCGAGCTTGAGGGAGGGCGCACCGCACCTCGGAGGCTGAATCTACACTTTTGTTTACACGTTTGCCTAAATGTGGCCATGAGCGGTGATGGAAGGGGTGGGGCTGACACCACAGGACCCTGGCTCCCTCCCCCGCTGGTCTCCTGTGGACGTGATTGGAGACCACGTCTGTGCTTCAAACAAAGGCAGCGGTTAGAGGCAGGAGCTCTCGGTGCTAATCCCGGGTCACTTGGGGTCCTCTCAAAGACCGGCTTAATTTTTAATTACCCCAGTTTAGGTAGCTAAAGTTCCCAGGTGAGAATCCTGGATTTTGTTTCTTCTGATTTTCCTGGGATCAAAAGAAGCTTTAGCATCTTTCCTGATCCTAGGGACCCTTCGAGACTAGCCTTGGATCGGCAGGGCTGGGGATTAGGGCTGAGCCTTGGGAGAGATTCGGGAAACAGCTGGCCGGGAGTAGACTCTGACTCTCTTTGCAAACATCTCAGGGCCCCAAAGTGGCGTGGCACTCACAAACGACCCCCTTCTTCCTCTCTAGCCACAGGGGGAAAGCTGCATTCATTAGTTAAACAGCTAAGCAGTTTGGAGTCCTCTTTTCCCAAGCTGGGCTTGCTGGGCTGCTGTCCTAGGGGCAGGAGTGTTTGTGTGGACCAGGCCAACTGACAACTTGCTTTGCAATGCAAATATTTGCGTCTTGGTTTCACCTTGGTACTGGATGGAACAAAGACTGTTTGGGAGGACTTAGCTGGGTTGGTTGGCAGCTAAAGACTTTAAGTCTAAAACCCGTCCTTTGATTTTGGTATTCAGAGGTTACAGCATAAGGAAAAATTACTTTATTCTACAAGGTGACCAATTTTAAATGGGAATCGCATAGCGTTGTTTGGTTTGGGTTGTATTTAAAACAGTGTCTTTTAAGCGGATCTCTTAAAATTATACAGCCTGGAACTGTTATGTTTGTGTGCACAGTTCCAGACTCCTTGGGCTTCTGTTTATCAGTAAGGGATTTTGCCAGCCGAGAGCAGCACAAGAGGTCAACCAGGCTTTAACGCATCTGTGTATGGCCAGGTGCCAGCCAAGCACACACAAGCACAAAATAGTTTCCTTGGTGAATTATTTATGGCACAGTGACATTAATCTTTCATCTTGGACTTCGATCACCCTCTAACAATGTTGGTCTGGCCATTTTGTAAATTTTATCCCGAAGTGGGTGCTTTCCCTGTGCTAGAGCATCGGCTTCCCTGGTTAATTTAGCATCTCATTAGACCAAGACCCATAAACCTCACCAAGCTTGGAAAGCCTCTGACAGTTCTTCTAGCAATGATCCTGCTGCACTGGAGGACAGTGAAGGATGGACAACTTTTTGTCTCCAGCTCAAGAGGTGCTGTTAGGGATACTCCTTTAAAAAACAAAACGAACAGGTGTTCTGGGCTCTTCATTCATACACCCGCACAGGCATTTATTGGGCAGTTTTGGCCCTCTTTTTTGAAGCCCGTTCTAGGGAAACACATAAGCAAATGATTGCGAGTTGCGGCGATAATGTGGAACATTTTCACAGCTTTTAATCAGTTAGACTCTCCTTGGGCTGGCTCTGAGCTCTCCTGTGCCTGACAGGCTGCTGAAGCCATTGACTCTCAGGGGAGCCACGAGGAAGTATGATCAGCCTGCAGCTTCAAGCCTTCTGCTCAGGGGACAGGTGAGCAGGTGGAGGTGTTCCAGAGTGGGTGGCAGCAGGGAGAGGTGGGGAGCTGCAGCCCCACACTACATTAGCTAAGACCCATGCCAGGTCTGATGGCTGGGTTTCCTGGAATAGCCTCTCCCTTACCTTTCCAAGAAAAAGGCTCCTTCTTGAAAAAAGGGGGTTTCAGGTTATCTCGAAGGTCACTGGGCAGATGCTGGTTTGTCCCTTGGAACTGTCCACCCCTGATCAGTGCTACATGCTTGTCACCAGCTCTGCAGAAGAGGCACAGTCTGAGCAGACCGCAGAGATGGAACGAAGGATTCCGACAGGCAGCTGCAGCGTGGCCACAGCCCAGCAACTCCACTGTGGAGGGACGAGGCCACCAAGAAAATCCAGGCATCTTGTCCTTGGAGGGCACTTGCCTTGGCACACCCCTCGGGAATGGGGGAGCGGTGACTGCTAGGGCAACAGCAGAGTCCAGCTTACCCTGGCTGAAGCAGCGTGGCCTTCTTACCAACCACAGCTGCATATGGATAGCAACATCACCCACTTCTCAGAAACCCTTCCAAGGACTCTCGCAAATTACACCCAAATCACCCTTCCCATCGGCAGGTCCTGGGCCGTTTTCCCATGAAGTTCAAGAAGCTGCAGGGGCTGAGACAGGAGGTCCTACGCTGATGGTTTTCTCTGCTGTCTCCACTCCACCCCCTTCAAGTCCCATCCAGCACCCTGAAGAAGCCCCCTTCTGGAATAAGCTGTCCTTCATCTTTACCACCTCCCGAGGGGCTCTGGAGGCTGCAGTAAGGAGCTGGATTCAGATTACAAAAAGAAGCAGAAAGATTTGCAAAGAGGAGACAGCATTTGCTTGGCTGTGCCAAGGGCCTTTGTCCCCTGGCCAAGACTGCCTACCATCCCTCTCCACCTGGCTGCAGACAGACACAATTCCTCCCCACCTTTGGAAACCTGTCTCTTGTCTCTGTCCCTTTGAGATGTAATCCTTTTAAAACCCTCTTCCCTTGGGAATGTAACCATCAAATAAGATAGCTTGCCTCCTCCCAGTCTTTGGGGGATCCTAACTTGATGGGAGACCACTATCAAGCAGCTCTGAGCAGGACTTATATTAACCAATTGGCTTTCCATGTTTACTTGAGAGTTACTGGTCCCTACTGAGGCCTGAAATGGTAGGTGAAGCCGTGAGGCCTCAAAGGACAAGACAAGGCCACAGCTGAGGATGTTTGGCTCCAACTCCAATGAACTAAAAGGAGACTGTAGTTGCAGGCATCTCACTCCTGTGGGGAAGGCCTTCCAGGAGATAATATAGTTCTCCTAAATTAACATGATGTATTACCTGTGGAAGTTCTTAAAGGGTTTCCCAAGTCCTGCCCAGATTCCTGCATTTTCTTCAGTATCCACTCCTTTGTTTGAAAAACAAATAAATACTGCCGCCCCCAGGAAGTTCTTTGTCTAAGAACTCAAAATCTCCATTTCTAATGCTCTGGTTTCTCTTCAGATGTATAAATCTTTCACCTTTTTAGAATGTCCATTTCTGTAATAGGGTTGGACCCTCCTGGAGCCCTAAAATCATTTCAATTTTCTCATTTACTTAAGCCTTCACCACCCACTGTTTGGGAGATTGTGGGCTGATCAGGGTGATTAAAGTGATACTAACTTTTCAGGGACACCTGTTCTAGTTCCTAAGATTACCTCATGGTTTTTCTTTAACCTCATGTTGACATAGGAAAAATGTAACTCCCAACTCGCTAGAGGACAGATGTGCTGGGCTCCTGTCCCTCCAAATATTGAAGAATGAATTCCAAGGGACAAAAGAGGTTAAACATAGGAAACGTTCATTAAGAGACAGCCAATGTAAGACAGGAGGGGTCCCGCATGGGTGGCTACCAGGCTCCGGTATCAGGGGTAAATCTACACAGCAAAATCACAATGGGGGTACGAGGCGGGTCAAACTGTAGTAGACAGCTAAGTCAGGTAGCGATACAGAAGGCACTCAGTGATCCCCTCGAGAAGAGTCAGTGCGGAGGCTGAGAATCCACAGGACTGTGACTAGAGGTGTATCTGAGGATTATAGTCACAAAGCCTGGTTTCACACACCTCCCTGAGGGGGTGAAAGGAGGCTTGGAATCACTGGTATGGCCCTTCTTTTTTTTTTTTTTTTGCGGCACTGGGGATTGAACTCAGGACCTTGCGCTCGCCAGGCAGGTGCTTATGCCACTGAGCTATATCCCCAGCCCTGGCCCTTCTAATATTTCCCATTATCTCATTAAGGTTTGGCCATCCTCTCCCACCTACTAAGACCAAGGTGAAGAAGAAGACTATTAAGGTTAAAAACAAGAGTGAGACTATAGGTTATTGACCGAGGTTAATGATGTCACCCATGCACCCTTGCTACCATTAGATCACTATTATCTAAGGGACTACACTTGCAATCTTGATTGATCATAATTTTGACCCATGTACCTGCCTCACAATTTTGCCCTATAAAACTTCCTTTTGTGGGGGGCTTGCTGGAAACCCATTCAGGACCCCTCCTGTCTTATTCCCCACTCCTACTCCCCATTCCTTTTCTCTAATAAATTTTCCTACCCCTGACCTCCATTGTTCCTTAGAATTCGTTCTTCACAGCCAGGCATGGTGGCTCACGCCTGTCATCCCAGCACTTCAGAGCTTGAGGCAGGAGGCTCCCAAAGTGGGCTCAAGGCCAGCCTGAACTGCACAGTGAAACCCAGTCTCAAAAAGAGAATTCATTCTTCAACTTTGGGGGACATGAACTCAGTGTATTTGACATCGAGCATTTCCACTATGTCAAAATGACAATCAGCCTATAGGGTTATAAGTATAGCTAATATTGACCCAATAGGGCAGTGGTGGCGAACCTACAGCACAGACGCCACAAGGCGCTGTTTGTATCACTGAAAGCTCTAAAAGGTTGGTCATCACTGTAATATGGAGACGAGTTGTGTAGTAAGGTACAGGGAAAGAACAAAGGAATTCTTGGAAAGGGGGGGTGGGGGTGCTCTTGTGACCCACCTGTTTATCTCACGCCCATCTGGGCCCACTGGACCAGGAGGCACTAACTACAGTCTAACCGAGCCACCTATAATATTGTCGTGCTGATGTGAGAAGCAAACACCAAGGGTCTGTGTTCTCTGGCTCACATCCTCCAGGGCCTCGGCCCTAGCTACTCGACCCCTCTCAACCCCTCTCACCCTCAGCCTCCTGGGAGCTGAGTCCACCCTGAACCCCGGCCCCTCTCCCACTGAGACATCCTTGAATGGGCTGTCTTGCCTGTTTATCTCTGTCCAGTGCAATTTTTGCTTGGACATTCCCTTCTGCTGCCTCCAAAAGCAGTCGCATGGTCACTGAGCTGGGGCTGAGAAGTCCCTAAGGCTGAAATAAGGGACCAACCTACCCTTTTGCGGAATAATTTCTCAGGTTTGCTGACTCCCATCTCAGAAAAGAACTTCCAGGACATGTCAGTAGGAGGCGTAGCGTCTGCTGCGCAGAGATTTTAGGACTCAAGAGGGAAGTGCGCATGCTCAGGGAAATGAGCTGCACGGTGACTGGGGGCCTGAAATGAGTGATCTAGGACTGGACGCACATTCCCACTGTCTGTCAGGTTACCCATCGGCAGGCTTTGTCAGAATAAGCCATTCACTGGGTTGTGAAGGTGAGATCTGCTCCCCACTGCTACTGCTACTTCCTGAGGGTGGAGGAAATGCGATGAACAGGAGAAAAGGACGGGTCCAGAGCCCAGCTGAGCGGATCACTGTGACTTTAAGGCCTTTAGGAATTTTTTTGAATTCCTGGAAGGAAAAAAGGTTAGAGTAACTTTTGTGTCCTGAAGCTGGAATTTTTTTTGGTCTTTTTAGTACCATTTTAAAATCTTGATTTCCTAGTCTCCTTTTTTTTTTTTTGCGGTACTGGGGATCGAACTCAGGACCCTGCGCTTGCTAGGCAAGTGCTTATTCCACTGAGCTATATCCCCAGCCCCTCCTTGTCTCCTTGTCTAGTTTGTATTTCTCCTACCTCAATTCCTTTGTGGCAGTGGCACGCACATTTCAGCCTGCTTTTGTCACCTGGTGGCAAAGTAACAATAGCATTTTGGGAGCAGGGGTGTGGCCTGGGAATCACACACGCATCCCATGGTGGGGGAGACAGGGCTGCTCCAGAGACCACACGGTGAGAATCGTTAGACAATTTTTTTGTTTGTTTGTTTGTTCTTGTTGAGACAGGGTCTCAATGTGCAGTTCAGACTGGCCTTGAGCTCACTTTGTAGCCCAGGCTGGTCTCAAACACACAATAATCCTCCTGCCTCAGCTGGGATTACAAGCGTGCGCCACCGTGCCTGGATCCTTAGCCAATCTTTTGCACAGACTGTCTTAGCCCTCAGAGGCCCATTCAGTTAATCTGCCATCAGCAGGGGTTGAAGGAGGTCCTTCAAAAAGAGGACGGGTCCCCCAATTTACTCCTCCTACAGAAAAAGTATTTTCAGGGTGCCTAGGTGAGAAGCATTAAAAGGTTTATTAGGTGGAGTTAAGGAAGTTCACAGTCAAAGAAAAGAAAGTAAGGCCCTCCATAGAGAGGGTATTATGGTCTACCTGGGGCTTTTGGCATTTGTTTGCTTACTTTTTGTGGTACTGGGCTATATGTCCACTCTTTTTTAAATTTTTATTTTGAGACAGGGACTTGCTAAATCTCCCAGCCAACACTCAAACTTGCAATCCTCCTGCCTCCGCCTCTTAGAATGCTGGCTTTACAGATGTGCATCACCACCCTAGACTGGGTTGCAGGTTTTTATGTGGTCTAGAAACAGGAAGGTAGAAGGTGGCTAAAACTGGCTGGGAAAGGAGGCCTGACAAGATCCCATGACGAGTGCACAGAACAGTTCCCACAGCCCTGCATGAACTCTCGTGAGAACTCGAGCAGGTTTCCCACTGGACGGCCTCGGCCGGACCTCAGCTTGAGGGGTGGGTGATGCAACACGGAGTTGCGCATGAGTTTTTAGCCACTGTGTCTCACTCCGCAGCGGTTCGTCCTCCTGCTGTGGGCTGTGCCTCTTTCCCTTTTACTTGGCCCCCTCTCTGCAAAGCCTGTTTCTTTTCCTACCTTTAATAAAACTTTGCTACCCTTTGCGCTTGTCTTGGCTAATTCTTTGCTCAGAACATAAAGAACCTAGAAGCCATCTCTGGGAAAAGACTCCAGCGCCCCGTAACCCGGAAGCAGTCTTGGGGTTGTGCTCAAGGCCAGTGAACTAGGGTGGGTATTCCTGCGTCCCTCAGGTTACCCATTTGGGGGGCCAGGTCAGCATACCAGCCTGTGCCCAAGTCCGAAGCTTAGGAACAAGCTCCTCCAGGAGCTCTGCTGCTCTGATGGCTGGACAGCTGCGGGAGGGAACCCGCATGCTCGGTGGGTGGCGAGTGGGAGGCAGGGCCCAATTACAGCTGATGGGCTCTTGGGCTTTTTTTTTTTTTTTTTTTTTTGAGATTCCTGGAAGGGAAACAGGCATGCAACCTTGAGTAACTCAACTGTATATCACAACTGCAGGTTTCTTAAAGTATCATTTAAAAAGTACGATTTTCCTTGTCTCCTGGCCACCTACCTTTATTTCTTCGGTTTTTTTTTTGTTTTTTTTTGGTGCCAGGAATGAACTCAAGACCTTGTGCTTGCCAAGGAAGGCGCTGTGCCGCTGAGCTATATCCCGGTCTCTTTAGTTCTCCTCGCCTACTTAATTTTACCACCCTATTGCACACACCGTCCATAACGGGGGCATCTCCAGATCTGACAGAGATGTTTTCTTTCCCATAATGCACCCCTCTCCTCTCTCTTCATACTTAATATTCCTCTTCCTTTATTCCCTGGCGTTGGTCTTCCCTGTCCTTCCCACTCCTTCTACCTGCAGGTCGCAGCAGTTTTTTTCCAGTCAGCGTTTGAGGGGCAGGGGAGAGACGCGGAGAGAGACTGAGGGCTGCTCCTTATTGGTCTGGGTTTTTTTAACATCCAAGTCCTTCCCAGAGACCCGGCACTCGGGCTCTTGCCTCTCTGAGGATGGGGGAGGGGCGTCCCTCCGCCTCTCTGGTTACCTAGCAACGCCTCTCCCGCCCGGAGAGCCACCACCCCTGCCAGGGAGCCGGCTGATGTTCACACAACAAAAGAGAGTGCCACCATCACTCAGCTCCCCTCTTCGAGGGCCTCCCTGATCATTAGCACCGTGGTGGGTGCTTTGCCACGAGCGGGCTCCCCCGACGCCCCCTCACCGATTAAACCTGCCGCTGGGCTCCCCAAGGGCTCCGCTCCCCAGCCGCTGGTGTGGGCCCGGAATTTCAGACTTAATCCCCAACTGCATTCAGCCTGTCCCTTTGTCATGGGAGCCACGACAGTCTTTCACTGCCGCCTTCCAGCTGCTGGGGCTCCGTGGAAAACCCGCCATCCGTATTCATGCTTGTGCTTCAGATTTTGCTACTACACACCTCTCCTTCAGCCTTCCAAACGCAGAGGGCTTTTTTTTTTTTTAATTTCCTCGCAAAAGCCTATGAAAGAAAGAGTTTGCTTAACACTTTCAAGCTTACCTAACCCATACCCTTTGTTCCTTCTCCATATACGCAAGGATTAACTCCTTTGGGCCCAGGTTCAGAAATCAATTTTATTAGACTGTATTACAGAACACGTAGACGCCCCCAGGTAGGGCTCTCAAACTCCCTTAGTGGACCACCGCTGAGAAGCTTGCCCAACCTCACTGTCTGTAGGCCTGAAAGAAATAGTAAGAGAGAGTGAGAGACATAGAAAAAGAAGAAAGGCATTTTATATATACGTCTTTTTGAGGCAGGGTCTTGCTATGCAGTTCAGGCTGGCCTTGAGCTCACTTTGTAGCCCAAACTGGTCTTAAACTTGCAACGTAAAGATCCTCCTGCCTCAGCCTCCCGAGTGCTGGGATTACAAATGCTGGGATTACAGGCATGCGCCACCATACCCAGTTTGAATTTTAAAGAAAAAAAGCATTTATAGAGTAGTACAAAGGTAGGTTTGCTGGGTGTGGTGGCGCGCGTCGTCTGTAATCCCGGCACTTGGGAGGCTGAGGCCGGAGGATCACTGTGAGTTCCAGGCCAGCCTGGGCTACAAAGTGAGTTCAAGGCCAGTCTGAACTGCATAGCAAGATCCTGTCTCAAAAAAAAAAAAAAAAAAAAATCAATCATAAACAAAGGTAGGTTACCCAGATGCCCAATCGCAGAATGACCAATAATGCATAGTAATACCACAAAAAATTATTAGATCTGCTTTATAAATGGCAACCCATTTATACCAAACATTCCAGTCATAGGGATCGATATATATGTTTACACATAAGCCATGTGATATACAATACACATTAAAGACATTTAGATAGAGTAATTCATGAGAAAAGAATGTCTGGATTAGTAAAATATGCAAAGAGATGAGTAGAGTGCTGTGTGCTCCGGTATGGTGGCCACTAGCCACTGTGGTTACTGAGTACTTGAAATGCAGCTAGGACAAATTGAGATGTGCTGTGAATATAAAATTGGATTTCAAAAACTTAGTATTTTAAAAAGAACAAAAGACCCGGTTAATAATTTAATGTTGACTGCGTATCAAAATTTTTACCATGTTAGGCCAAATAAAATAACTATTAGCTTCCCATTTATTTGCTTTCACTTTTTCAATGTGGTTTCCAGAAAATTTTAAGTTGCATATGACTCACATTTCGACTTGCATTGGTGTTACTGTGTGCAGGAGGGCCAGGGTTCCACAAACATTGAGGAAGGAAGCTGCAAACCTAAAGAGGAAGTTAGAAGAGGAAGAACAGCTCCTAGCTTTCCAGGAGGGCTCCCAAACGGATCAGCACGGAGGGACCCTCAACCTAGAGTCACTTATAGGTCAACAGGGTGCCGGAATTGCTTATCGTTTCGTGGACACCTTATCCCGGTAGCTCTGTGAAACAACGAAGGCTAACCGGAACTCGGGCTCCCTAACCCATCTCTTTCCTGGCGTGTTTACAGTAAAGTGGGATTGTAGAAAGAAACTGGTTATTTTGCAGTATAATTTCCTCGGAACTCAGGAACTTAGTAGGGCGGTGGTTGCCTCTCTCTTTATGAGGAAGTGGCTGCCTTCCACGTGGCCTGAAGAAGGTCATTCTGGCCCAGAGTCTCAGTTCACTGTCTATCCTTATTTTAGTTCCCTAGCAGCCTTACTGCTAGGCTGACTAAACCATAAACTGACTAAACCATTTCCTATATTACACCTCTGTTGGATGGGGCTGTCACCAGATGGGGTCTGAGGAGGTCCCAAAGACCAGATGGGGACCTCAACTGGGTTTGCTGACTTCCATCACAAAGGATGCTCTGCTTTGAGACACAAACAGGTTCAAGAGGCAGAAGGAAGTACATCCTCAGGGGATGTGGGTGCTCAGCGGTGAAAGGCTTTCTGCTGGGGGACGGTGGGGGTGGGAGTGGCCTTGGGCTGTCCTCAAGGAGATATGGGAGGTGTATTCCTGTTGTCTGTCAGGTGACCCACTGGCCCTGTTATTGGGTAGTTCCTTCCGGACATAGCTTGCCATATAAGCGTTTCTGGGGTTTCAGGTGCTCACATCCCCTTCTGGAAATGGTTTCCAAGTTCTCATCTCGAACAAAGAACTGAATGAAACAAGCAAAAGATGGTGACAAAGTTTATGTGGAGGAGTGCAAGTGAAGGGTGAGGAAGAAGCTGGCTTTGTGGAGCTAACGCAGGCGGAATACAAGAAGAGAAAAGGTCACCCTGGCAGACACAGGGCGGACTGCATGGAGAAGCCACAGCAGTGAGCTCTTCATGGCATCTGTGTCCTTTTATGCAGCTCATACCTCATGGGGACCCATGAGAATTCTGTGTACAGAGTCCTGAGAGGTGGACCTTCACAGATCCTCTATGATAGGCAGCTAAGTGAGGCAGAAATAGTACAGGCAGGCAGACAGAGGTGGCCTCCCGGGAGTCAGAGCAGAGGATGTGAACACATCACAGCTGTGGCTGGAGGTGCATCCATTGGAGGCAGGCCTCAGGATGAGGACGGAATGACCAGGCCTGCGCGCCTCCCCTAGGGGTAAGCAATATACTATCATAGGTATCATCTGATTCGATAAAGTCCAGATAGACATCCGTCAGCGCGGTGGGTGGCCAGGACCTCCGGATTCATCTCTTCCTGAAAAGGTCCTTGTTCTTTCTCTGTACACTGGCTACATGACCTGCTTCCCCATTGGATCAATATTACCTAAGCAGCCATACTTGTGATCTTATTGGTTATCATAGTTTAGATCCACATTCTACTCTCCTCATGATTTTGCTCTATAAAACTTCCTTTGAGAAGTGGGCTCGCTGACAACCCACCTGTGGGTCCCCTCCTGTCTCTCGGGAGCTCACTGTCTCTCTATCAATAATGTTTTCCAGGGCTGGGGATATAGCTCAGTGGAATAAGCGCCTGCCTAGCAAGCACAGGGTCCTGAGTTCGATCCCCAGTACCGCAAAAAAAAAAATAATAATAATAATGTTTTCCTACTCTTGAGCTCCATTGCTCCTTAGAATTCATTCTTTGATTTTGGAGAACAGGACCTTGGTGTATCTGACATCTGGCAGGCTGGGAGTTGTATCACTTCCCCTGTATCACTAGGATCCTGCGAAGCCTCTTCCCAGCCAGTGTAAGCCACGCCCTGTCTCCGGTCTCAGAATGCAAACCGCTCACATGTGTCTGGAGTTGAAAGATGTGCTGTCCAGCGGGTAGTGCTGCTTTCCTGAAGATGGAGGACTGCGGCAGGCAAAGCAAAGATCCAGCGTAGGGGAGAAAAGACCATGTTGTGGGCTTATGGTATCTTTTTTTGGGAGTGAGTTTCCTAGGAAAGAAAAAGGCACTGTAACCTCGGGCAATTTTGTGTCCTGAAACTGCAATTTTTCTTGAAAGCACAATTTTAATGTTACAATAGTTTTTCTGCTCTCCTTTCTACCTATCTTTATTTCTTTTCTCCTCAGTTCTGGCTTAGAATTTAATGTTTGTTAGCTTCTTTGTGCTACACAATTGCTAAACCTCTTGTTTTGTTTGTATTTATAAGGTTGTGAGTCTGAAGCCAGTGATTAAACAGCATTATTGCTTTTCTGAGGGACTGTTTTTGTTTTTTGAGACAAGGTTTCTCTCTGTAATTCAAACTGGGCTTTGAACTCACTTTGTGACCCAGGCTGGCCTCAAACTTCCTGCAATCCTCCTGTCTCAGCCTCCAGAATGCTGGAATTACAGGGAAGCACCACCACAGACAGCAGTATTGCTGTACAGACTGTTTCTAGGGCTGGCTTTCTGTAAACCATCAGAAACTCTAGACAAATTCTAGAACCTGTGGCTCCCCTCGGAAGAGGGGAGAGGTGGGGATGGGAAAGGCAAAGGAGGCACCTGAGAGGAAGAAAGCCCGCCTGTTTCAGAGCTGGTGGGGTCCTTAAGACAACTAAATCTACATCCTGGAAGAAGAGGTGCCGCCTGTTGTCAGGGGTTGCGAGGAATGGATTTAATGTGGGACACATAATTTACAGGATTATTTTATAATATTCACCTGAAGAATCAAATGCAAAAGAGTGCAGGAGATCTGTCCACACACTAGAGACCCAAGGAATCTAGCTAAGGACCTGGATCCCACGGCAATGTCCTGCACGAGTCCAGCTGGAGGCCTTAGAGCCCACCACAACGTCTCGTGCAGGCCCGTTTCACGGATCTGCACTGGGAAGGCCCAAAGGTCAGTGGTGGAAGCTAGAAAGTCTGCGCCAGCGGAGTGAAGCATCTGTGCCGGCAGCCTGAGGGATCTGCCCTGGAGCCAGGAAATGACAGTGCTCAAGGTGAGGACCGGAGCTGCCCTGCAAAGCACGACAGCCGTCCCCAGGGACAAGAGGGCCTGAGCTCCTCCGATGAGAACAGCTGAGTTCCTGTCAGGAAAGCCAGCGCGACAGGCTTCTCCCGGAGAGTCAGCAGCGCACCGTCTTCTCCTCCAGCTCTGCTTTCACGCTGTTGACAACAGTCCTCGGGCGGGCATATTCCTTCCCCCTCTTTGCTCTGCCTCTGTCCGTGTTCAGCATTGTGACAGAGTTACAATACTGCCAGGTGATCTTTGCGGATAAAGCACTCTCCCGGAAGATTTTCATTCATGTTTTATTAGGTCAGAGCCCGTCTTTAACCCCAGAGAAGGAAAATGGGTGGCCGTGACTGGTTCAGCAAAAGCATGCTCTCTCCCTGGAAGGGGGCCAGCAGCATCTTCACTGAGAACGCGGCCACATGGAGGTGGCTCAGCCACAGAAACAGGGCTCTCACCTCTGGCTGCAGTCATGCTGTCTGCACTCCTTTAATAGAGAAAAGAGTCTGCATCTCAATTTAGAAGGAAAACCTTCAAAGTAGACCACCAGTAAGGTAAACTGGTGATGCCGGCCACACTGTATTGACGGGGTTTGTAGTTTTACCTACACCCATTTTTTTTTTTTTTTTGGTCTTTTGAGACAGGATCTCACTATGCAGGTCAGGCTAGTCTTGAACTCATTTTGTAGCCCAGGCTGTCCTTCAACTCACAAGGATCCTACTGACTCAGCCTCCCAAGTGCTGGAATTACAGACATGTGCCACCATGCCCGGTTTACCCAAACCCATTTTGATGTTGAGTGCTTGGTTGATGTCTTAGTTACTTTTCTCTCATTGCTGAGACAAAATACCCAACACCCAAAGTTAATGGGGGAAAGATTTACTTAGCTCATAGTTTGTGCAGGTTTCAGTCCATAATCAGCTGGCTCCAAGGCAAGGAGGCACATAGCAGAGGGACAATAGTTCATGCGGGCGGAAGACAGCAAAAGCAACGAGAGCAAGGGGGAGGAATAGCAAGCAAGCCTCTTTTCCTCCCAACTTCCAGATTGTCCCAACTGGTTCAAAACCTTTTAAATGTTATTTGTTGTTATTTCTCCTGGGGCAGTTTTTGTAAACGACAAAAAAGAAGCTAGATAGTAGTGAAAATCAGGCAAAGGGTTGTACAACAATCAAGGGGAAATGTTATCCTTCCTTACAGGCAGAATCCTACGGAGTTACTAGATCATTTTTGTATCTGATTGGTAAAGTGTTGACAGCTTTTCAGTTGAGGAATAGGATCTCATCTGTTAAACTAACTGTAGCCGTTCACTCCACTATATATTTTTACAATATTTTAAAGCAGACTGACACATCCCAGATTTCTGCAGTTTATTTTACACCAAAAAATTACAGTTGGATATTTCCAGACACGTGCTATAAATGAGAACTCAACAGGAAGTTTCTTTCACTTCCTCTAGATCTGACCTATATTTCAGAAATGTACAAGTGGGCCACAATCAAGAACTTCTCTGACTGTTGTTACTCACACCCTGTTTTTTGAAGATTTTTTCTTCTCTGTGACTCTAATGGCCATTGAGGCTACTATAGACATTTGGAGACATTATACAAACCTAAGTTCAATAGCAAATGTTATAAATGTAAGGCCAAATTGCATACCCCTTGCCTGCCAGTTTCCATTAGGCTAAACAGAAAAGTCAGTCCTCTTGATCTTGCCATGGAACAGAGAAAACTCATAGCCTTTCTATTTATGCAACTTAATATTTGAAAGTGACAGCCTTTTGGGGGCTAGAATTTCCCCCATATCATATACCATCTAGGTATCTACTCCAAAGAAACAATATGATTATGAACTAAATACAGTTTTGGTAACTCCTACCATTTGAATGTATATTAAATCTTAAACTCAGAGGTCATAGTATTAAGAGGTAGGAAGTGAGACCACCTCTATAATCCCAGCACTCAGGAGGCTGAGGCAGGAGGATCATTGTGAGTTTGAGGATTGCCTGGGCTACAAAGTGAGTTCAAGACCAGCATGAAATGCATAGTGAGACTCTATCTCGAAAGATGAAAAAAAAAAAAAAAAAGAGGAGGACCTTTGGGTGGGAAAGAACTCAGGAGGCCACAGCCTCGTGAACTGGATCAGTATCCTTGAAAATGGACTCAGGGAACTAGCTAGGCCTTTGCCCTTTGGCCTTCTACCCCCTGAGCGTGCAGCCATCAGCCCCACAGCCACATGAGGAAGGAGCCATGAGGCCCCATCTTAGAAGCAGAGAGCAGCCCATGCCAGATACTGGGTCTGCTGCACTTTGGCCTTGGATTTACCAGTTTTCAGGGCTCTTAGAAACCAACTTCTAGGGCCAGGAGTATAACTCAGTGGCATAAGCGCCTACCTGGCAAGGATGAGGTCATGAGTTCGAATCCTAGTACCAAAAAACAAAAAGAGAAACCAACTTCTGTTCTCCATAAGTTACCCACTCTAAGGTGTTTGTCAGAGCTGCACAAATAGACTGAGACACTGCTAGCTTTTTGAAGGATGATTCCATATGCTTTTAAGACCTTGATATAATGAGGTAAGACCTGTAACATATTAGTTTACCTGCACTTCATTTTGCTCTAGGGTGTGTGCTAACATGGAAGATTCCCATACTTTCTGTACTTGGTCTCTTAGAGGTTCTGGGACTGAGAACACAGATTTGATATTGTCCCCAAGTAGAGAGTAGACAGACAGATAGATAGATAGAAAAAAAGAAAAGGAGATGGAGATAAAGAGATAGTTTTACAGGTTGTGGGGTGCTCCTTCTAGAGACATTTTCTAGCTTTTTGGTTCCCTAATAAAGTATTGGTCAAGACAAGTGAAAAAGGAAGCGAGATTTTACATTTAAAGATAGCAAAAGAAATATGCCAGGTGTGGTAGCACCTGTAATCCAGCACTTGGGAGGTTGAGGCAGGAGGATCATTGTAAGTTCGAGACCAGCCTAGGTTACAGAGTGAGCTCAAGACCAACCTAAATTGTGTAGCAAGACCCTGTCTCAAAAAGATAAAAAAAAAGAAATATGCTCTGCAGAGCAAATGAGGCCAATTAAAGTACGAAATGAAGTAATTACAGGGTGCAAGCAGGTCTCTGAAAGACAGAGCACAGGGGTGCAGGGCTGGGTAATGGCTGCCTCTCCTTTATCTCCCACTCTTTAGGCTGACGTCAGGTCTAGGCCATCCTATCAAAAACCTGCTTGATCTCTCTCCAGGACACTGAAGATAGAACTTTCTAATTGGTCCTAGGTTCAGGAATTTGGGAACTATTTTTATGTGAAGGTCCTGGATCTCTGTGATTGATAGGCCATACCCATGTGCGCAGCCGCATGGCCACCTCTTAATTTCCTGCTCAATGTGGCTTTGTGCCTGGCAGGAGAAAGTACATCCTGCTACATGAGTCACTGGATACCTCTGAATGAGACAGGGAGGAAGATAAGGCTGACAGTGAGGAGGAAGTAGCGCACCTGACAGCCAGCAAACGAAGAACCCAGACCACTGAGGAAACTTTTCCTTCTCCGAAGGCTTTGGGATTGACTCAAAGAGCACTGTGCTCTGTGTGTGGCGTCTCTTACCACCTAAAGGCAGGCAGCCTGGATAAAACATAAGGGATACAGAGAGGGTCACTGCTTGGCACTTGGTACTTGCTGCTTCTTGGATACTTCTCTGCTTTGTCACCTTCTGCCCACCATGACCCTCTGCCATGTGCCACCCTGCTCTGGAGCCAGCCAACAATAGACTGAAACCTCTACCAGCTGTGAGCTAAATCAACCTTTCCTCCTTTATCTTTGGATGTTGGGTATTTTGTCTCTGCAAGGAGAAAAATAACAAACCCCCTGGGGCAGGGCAGGTGGGAAGGCGAACCCTCCCGTGTGCCCCCAGGCACATGGGTTCTGATGGCTTTGCCAGAAATCAGTGTAGGGAGAAAAGCGTCACACTTTCCCCAGCAATTCCATTTCTAGAATTTATTCTGGACATGCAATCTGAAATAGGTCCAATGAAACCCCCATAAAAGTATGGAATAGACATTATTTATTTTGACTTTTAAGAATGAACTTTGGTTTTTGTTTGGCCTTTTGAGATAGTGTCTCACTATGTAAATCAGGCTGCCCTTCAACTCACTGATTAGTTCAGGCTGGCCTGAAGCTGGCCCCAGTCCTCCTGCCTCAGCTGCCCAAGTGCTGCAATTACAGATATGTGCCACCTTATCTGGTGATTTTTAAAAATGGAGACAAACCAACATCTCAAAATTGGAGATTAACTGGATGTTGACGTACACCTGTAGCCACAGCACTTGGGAGGCTGAGGCAGGAGGATCACTGCAAGTTTGAGGGTAGCCTGGCCTACAAAGTGAGTTCAAGACCATCCTAAACTATATAGTGAGACCATACCTGAAAAAGACAAAAAAATGGAGATTGTATGGCATGTGATACATACTTGAGGGTATGATTTAGGGACAGGAAAACCACCCTGCAGGGACCAAACCCACCCAAACTGATTTTCTCATCAGTTGTCCAGAGACTTGAAACGATGTTATTTCCTGTAATTTGTTCTAGACCAACTTTGTTTTATTATAAGTTAACCTAGCCTTGTACTCAAGGTGCTTTCTGTTTGTTTTTTTAGTGGTACTGAGGCTAACACCTAGGACCTGGCACATGGCAGGCAAGCACTCTGCCAGTATGTTAGGTCGCCAGCCCATCTACTGGTTTTGCCAGTAAAGATTTATTGGACACAGGCACGCCCACCTATTTCTGCGCTGTCAATAGCTGCTTTTTCTAGACCAGCAGAGCTGAGCAGCTGTGATGGATTATATGCACCAAGGTCCTGCACTGTCATGATCTCAAATTTAGTGATTTAAACAATACCAATTTCTTCTCTTACACTTCTAGGGGTCAGATGTCCTAACATCAAAGTGTTGAGAGGGTTGCATTCGTTTTCAGAGCCCTGTGGTAGAATCTGTTTCCTTGCCTTTTCTAGCTTCTTGACATCACTTGTATGACTTGGCTTGTGGCCCCATCCAGCTTTGTCAAAGGAAATACCACAGAACCCTCAAAGAATACTAAAGCTGTTGTGGTCAGCTGTGATCGATTTCCACTAAGACAAATGAATAATGAGGTTTAATTGTGGCATTTAAAGTAGACATTTTGCCAACTCGGTATTATTCCAATTTAGGACAGGGAGTCAAGGATCAGATCGCACAGACCAGTTTATACTGTAAACACTGTTCTGCTTGGAAGTTAAGTCATTGAGGCTTTTTCAGGGAATGTCTTTATGCAAACAACAGTATTGATGTTTTACAGATGCTTTTCATGAGGTTGCATTCACTTACTGCACAATTGATTGGATTGCTTGATCAACCACTCTGGGTCATTTCTGATGCCAAAAGCATCTGTTTACTAAGGTCTTCACAGGGTCTGAAGAACATAGAGCATCCTTTGGTTGATTTGTAAACCTTTGTCAGCCAGAAGAACACCAGTTATAGTTCAAACCTAGAATATCCCCAAAACTCCATGCGCTCAGATGCAGGGCTTTTGTAAGGTGATTGCATCACCAGGGTGCTATACTCATCTCGGATTTATCCACCAATGGGCTCAGCCAGCATGTTGCTGCGAGGGCGTGCGGCAGGATTAGAGGCTGCGGCGTGATCCATGACCCATGACCCGGAAGGATATGTCTCCCTGGGCAGCTCCTCCCTTCTGTGCTTCCTGGCCGCCATGATCTGAGTGGCTTCCCTCCACCCAGGCCCTTCCGCCAACTACTTCTGTATTTAAGCCTGCTCGCACTGACTAAGATTTGTGAAACTGTGAGCCAAGATGAACCTGTCTTCCTTTGTACTGTGGTGTCCATGTTGTGTCTCAGCAACTCAAGGAAAATGACTAAGATATCATCCCGTGTTCAGCCCAGTGGCCTGAACTAGGACTTCGCTTTAAAACCCCATTCCATGCAGCCTCTGTCTCCTGCCTTCCAGTGAGGGTCTCAGCTCTCAGTTTGAACCCTTTTTCGGCACTTCAAGTCCTATGCCCATTTTAGGTGGGGACACCAGAGGTCAAAAGGAGGTGATGTCGCTGGCTAGAAATTAAAATTAAAGCAACAGTAGGAATTTATAGCCAAAAGCTATAATTGGAAAGTAAGAGAAGATAGGGAAGGCCCATCCACAAAAGCAAGAGGCAGTTTTTTTTTCTTTGTTTTGTTGTTTTTTACTTTTTGAGACAGGCTCTTACTGTGTAATTTAAACAGACCTTAAAGTCACTATCCAATCAAAACGCCTTGAGTTCACAGTGATCCTCCTGCCTCAGCCTCCCCAGTACTAAAATTACAAGCATATTCCACCACTGCAGGATCCCGGAGCTTTCAAGGATTAGCTGAGATGGGATGGGTCTAACTGATTATTATCCAAGTCTGGTTTTGCAGCTCAGGTTGAATCCTTGTCACTTGAGGAGCAACTCAGTTCCTGTGGGAGGACTCCTGCAGCTTGAAGGGCAGTTTCAGTGATGGAATCCAAAGTGACCATTGGTTTAGGGCAGCAATGGCCAACCCTTTACAGCTTTCAGTGATACAAACAGCCCACTGGGGCACGTGTGCCACAGGTTCGCCACCACTGGTTTAGGGCAGTGGAGACTCTGGTCATAGCTGAATGTTCCTGTAACTCTCCTACCCTGGTGTCCTTGCCTTCAAGGGTAACATGATAGGTAAATTTAGGGCTAATAAACCTTGTTTTGCCAACTTGTAGACAGACCCTCCCTCAAGGACAAACGTGCCAGTGTGGAGTTGAGAAGAATTTCACCAAGCGTTTTATAAAACAAAGGTCAAATTTTATTCGGCTTTTAGTTACCTATTGGGCATGCATAGGCCCAAGTGAAGTCATAGTTTTAACAAAAACCACTTTTGAGCCCCTGGCTACCTCAGGAGGAAACACGAATCATGCTTTTAGTGAGGAACAGGTCGCAGGCCAAAGGGGTTTGTCCTTTGTGCTGGTGGTGACTGTAACCGTGCCAGTGCAACCCCGGAGACAGGGGCAGGGGCTGGCGTGCTGCAAGCAGAGAAGGAAAGGCCGGAGCCACCGCTTAGGAGACCGAGGGACGGCCTCTCGCTGTCACCCCTCATTTCAGATTCTGGCCTCCAGAGTGGAGAAAGAATAGCATTTCGCTGTCTCAAGCCACGCAGTTTGCGACAGTTTCTTACAGAAGCCGGCAGAGGCTGGGGATATAGCTCAGTGGAATAAGCGCTTGCCTAGCAAGCGCAGGGTCCTGAGTTCGATCCCCAGTACTGCAAACAAACAAACAAACAAAAAAAGAATCTGGCAGAAACTGCTGCAGCCCGGGGACCTCACAGGTAAGGTGCCCAGAGTGGGGGCAGAGGCTGTGGACTCCCACAATGCCTGTGCTGCCCCTTCTCAAATCCACACCCCAGTCTGCCCCCTCGAAGCGCACGTCCATAAGGGCAGGACTTTGCTCTTCAAGCCCATAATGCTTTCCCTGGGTACAAAGTAGGCTCTCAGTAGATACGTGGGCGCTGGATGGATTCATGTGCTTGATGGAGAATGTTGTTAAATAACAGGCCAGGTGCTGGGCATAGGTTGCAAACACCTGTAATCACAGCACTCAGGAGGCCGAGGCAGGAGGATTGCCTCAAGAAGTAAGAGGCCAACATGAGCTGCACGGTAAGTCCAAGGCAAGGCTGAACTGTAAAGCGAGCCTGTCTCAAAAAAAAAAAAAAAAAAAAAACAGGCGAAGTGGTGCATGCTTGTAATCCCAGCACTGGGGAGGCTGAGGCAAGGATTGTTGTGAGTTGGAGATCAGCCTGAACTGCATATCGAGACCGTCTCAAAAAGAAAAGAAAAAGACAGACTGAGCAATGAAAACCCACTAGGAGGTTCTTCCTCGCAGCAGCCGTTCCCAGTGCCCGAGATAATTAGCCCGGGCCAGCCTGCAGGCCCCAGGATGGCGTCTCCTGCACTTCCAGCCCCTGCTGCGCTCACTTTGTCGGTTGCAGTTTTCCTAGCAACCTGAGCTTTGGTGCCCCCTGGTGGCAGGAATTAATCGTGTCTCCTCTAAAGTCTGAGGATGACGCCCACCCAGTTACACCTATTTCGGAGTAAGATTTTCTGTTTGTGGAGAAACTGAGTTTCACCCTTACAATTAAAAGAAATCTTCAAGAATTATGTAATTAACAGGTCTTTAATGCTTCATAAGGTGTGTAACTTCTGGTGTCTTTGCAGAAGTGGAACACCAAATCTCAGGTTACGCTTACTACCACACTTTTCTCCTCATCCGTGGTCTGAGTAGCATTTGGAAAACTAACGTCGCAGTGGCTGCTGACAATCACGGTGATTGAAAAGCTGGCTCCTATTTGTTAATGAACCACACGCATGAAAAGATCGTATGCCTACCGTCTGTACATCAGAATCTGGGTCTGCCTCGCTGTCTGTCAACAGACTCACTCACCTTGGGAGCTCATAAAAGTACCAATGCTTGGCCGCGAAGTCTTCAGATTTCAGTGCCGTGTGAGTCAACATGGCCAGACTGTTCTACATCACAATACTGACCGGACCTGCTCAGCCTTGCAACCCAAATGTGTTTCTCAAGTGTTCTTGGAAGATACTTTGAAAGAAATGAATAAAAAATTAAAAGCATTGCACCACAGCAATACATATGCACCCATGTTTATAGCAGCATAATTTGTAACAGCTAAACCTTGGAAATAACCCAAACGCCCATCAACCTAGGAATGGATAAAAAAAGGTGGTCTTTTTATACAGTGGAGTACTACTCAGCCATAAAGAAGGATAAACTTGAGACTTTCATACGTAAATGGATGCAATTACAATTATATTTCACTTATGCTCATAAATGAAATAAACCAGAATCACAAGTGTAAATATCATATTGTCTCCCTAGTGTGAGAAGCTGAAAGAGTAAATAACATCCAAAATGCACAAGAGATACTGTCAAATGGGAAAAACTGTTCAAAAGGAAAGAGAAACTGGGCTGGGGGAAAGGAGAAAAGAAGGGAGGGGGCCAGGCACGGGGGCGCACACCTGCAATCCCAGCACTTGGGAGGCTGAGGCAGGAGCATCACTGCGAGTTTGAGGCTGGCCTCAGCTACAAAGTGAGCTCAAGGCCAGCCTGAACGGTATAGCGAGACCCTGTCTCAAGAAAACAAACAAAAAAAGAAGTGAGTAAATAATGTTTTTCCCTTGCTGATTACATAATCATTTTAGGGTTAACTTCTGATTGCTCTTCAAAGATCAAATTGGTCTGGGCACATTTTAGCTTGAGTATTTTCTGACCCCAACTGTTCTGTCAAATGAACAAACTACTGTTTATAGGAAATCAACACTGGTTTCTTTTCCAAATTAGAAAATTCTTTTACCACGTAAACAATCACCCTCTGATTTTATTTGCCTTGTGCACTGGAGCTTCCCTTTCCTATTTGATCGAAGCTCTGTAAGCCTGTATATCCCTACAGGACACTGATATGCCCAGTCTTCTTACAAGAAGGCAGACAAACCAGGCGTAGTAGCACATGCCTGTAATCCAAGCATTCTGGGAGGCTGAGGCAGGAGGATGGCAAGCTTCAGCACCACTTGAGCAACTTAGCAATTTAGTGAGAGCCTGTCTCAAAACAAAAACATTAAAGAGCTGGGGATATAGTGAAGGCCCTGTGTTCCTCAGTTAGGAGGCGGGGAGACTAAGTGGGCCGTCTGGTGCGACTGCTTTCTGTTTGCTGGATGTCTCTGCAGCTGGTCGGATTTTACAGGTTCTCTGGGGTGTTGGGTTTGGTTCAGCCTGCCCTTGTCTCCGTGTTCTCCAGAGAGAAACGGGGAAGGGAAGCAAGGCGAAGATGGGGTGGGGCAGACAAGTGAGGTGATTACTTGCAGACTTGGGAGGCAGCAGAGAAATAGCTGAGTGTGGATTCCAGCATCGCACTGCCTGGGTGAGAAGGCAAATACTGCCACTTACTGGTTCTGTGCACTGGGGAAAGTCACCTTAGTCCCCGCAGCTCTGTGTAAACTGCTGACCTAGTGCCTGTCTGTTAGAGTTGTTGTGAGAATTAAATGACTCACTGTTATGAAGCCCTAGGGATACAGTCCGTCACATACAGAACATACATATATATATATATATATATATATATATATATATTGCGTGCACATGTGTATCCGTTTTCCCCTATTATTAAGCATCCAGGTACCAGCCATGGAACCTGATCTTCTTTGTCTGATTCCACCCCTCTGATTCCGCCCTTCGTCGGAGAGAGGCTCATGATGAAAGGGCAGGAGCCTGCTAACAGGCTGCCTGTTGTCTCAGGGGTGGGAACAGAGAGAGAGCGCTGGGGCTCTCTTTCTCCCTTCCAGTTCCGCGTCTTGTACCGTGCTCGACCCGCAGGGGGCGTAGTGAGGGAATGGCCCGGGGTGGGGGAGAGAGGTGTGACTGAAACCCACAGCTTCTGGCCTCTCACCTCCAAAGGTGGCAAGGTTATCTCGTGCTACGAAGTGACTGAGCCTTGAAGACACTGTGCTGGGTGAAAGAAGCCAGTTGCAAAGAGGCTCACACCACAGAATCCCGTTTATACAAGGGTCCTGAAGTGATCAGATGTGCAGAGGCCTAGAACGGAATGGGGCGGGCCAGAAGTTGGAGGGGGGCTGCGGGGTTCCCGTTTAACAGGTACAGAGTTTCTATTCTATATGATGACAATACTCTGGGCATTGGTTACACCACAAAATGCGAACCTACTGAGATGTACATTTAAACTGCTTGAGCTGATAAACTTTTTGTTATGTGTATTTCACCACAATGGTTAAGGAAGTAGTTGATAAATTCTCTTTTTAAGTACAGATTTCAGTGTCACAGAATTCTCTCCTTCTCAGTCACCCGAAGATGAGAGGGAGTGTAAGAGAGCAGACTAGCTGGGCCATCTGACTGCATTTATCCCTGTGTCTGCGTCCCTGAGGCTGACGGTCAACTGCTCATTACAGACTTGCGAGCACTTCCCATCTACCATGTTCTGTTGTTCATCACACCGGTATTTACTGAGCACCTATTGTGCATCAGCCATCGCTCTTGGGGCCAGAGTTACAGCAGTGGGCCAAAGGAGAGAGCTCCCACATTTCCTAGCCGCAGCGATCTCACCTTCCAGCAGGTGGAGGAAAACAATGAATAAGGAAGACGTATAGTGTTTGCAAGACGATTAGAGCTATGGAGAAAAATAAAGCAGAGAAGGGAGACGAGAGGGTTTGATGGTTGTAATTTAAGAAAGGGAGTCAAGGTGGACCTCACTGAGAGGGTGGTATTTGAGTAAGATTTGAGTGGGATTAGGGAGCTAGCTGTGTATCTGGGGTTCAAATAAAATGAAAAGTCAGTACAAAGGCCCCAAGGCAGGAGCATAATTGGTGCCTGTACAGGAAAAGCAAAGGGGTCGTTGTGGCTGGAGGGGGTAAGCAGGGAGGAGAGAACCTAAGATAAGTTTAGAGACAACAGCGGATGGCTCATTTCACAAAAGCCCTCTTCGGGCGTTGTTGGTTGGCAGAGACCACAGGAGGCAGCACAGAGCAGGCTTCAGAGGTAACCAGTGGGCTTGGCTGTGTTAACTTAGGAGTCTGTCCCAGGCCTAAGTGACTTGCCTGAAGAGCCAGTGGCTGGCGTGCAGAAATAGAACTCTCCACACTGACAGTCACAGTAGAGACCTGCCACGGTCCGTGACACTGTGACATCTCTGAAGGCAAAATAACACAACAGCTGCGGGTGCTGACTCCCCTTCAAGTTTTCAAGGGCAATACTACCGACTTCAGAGATCAAGCAGTGTTCTTATGAAAAAAAGATTTACTGCTTGGAATGTCTTCGTTCTACTTTCTCAAGGCCTTGCTCATATTCATGCCACTTTCGCTTCAGCGATTCCCTGCACTTTCCTGCACCCCCTTATATGTTAAGGACCCAATAAATACTGGCCAATGTGGAGAAGTCTCTGTCTTAGCCACAAGAGCTGTGACCTGCCCCAGGCCCCCACATACCATATCGTGGTGTCTCTTTTATTTAATCCTTCGCCGTGTGCTTCTCCATAAGACTGGGAGACTGGCCAGCTCCTGATAGTTAGTAAGACTTTGACTCTTTGAGATACATTCATTGTCTTGTTCTGAGATGGGAGCTGCAGGAATGATGTGATCCAGCTTTACATTAATAGAACCGTTAAGGGCCAGTGGGGTCAAAGGCAGAGCTAGGAAGACTGAAAGATTGCAATATTCCAGCCAACCTAGGTAACTTAGCAAGATGGTCTCGAAAGTGAGAAAAAAAAAGTAAAGACCTGGGGGAGCAGCTCAGTGATAGAGCACTTGCCTGGAACACCCCAGCTCTGGCTCCTGCCCCAGTAAGGAGAGAGGCTGCGAGCTCAGAGCAGGTCAGCCGCCTGGAGGAGGTGGTGAGAAGAGGTCAGGTTCTGGCGATGTGTTGTTGAGAGACTGGAGGTAAGATTTAAAGAATGGAAAAAGCGAAAGGTGTTCAGGGTAGTTTCCCGGGTCTGCTGTGACAATGCCTGCAAACTAGGTGGTTTACAACATCAGAAATGTGTGTCAGACAGGGGATATAGTTCAGCCATGCAGCAACTGCGGCGAGCACAAAGTCCTGAGTTCAATTTCCAGTACCAAAGAAAAGAAAAGAAAAGAAATATGTGTCACAGATCAGGAATCAAGGGCTCCTTGTGTCCAGGCCCTGAGGAATACTCTGGTCCTGCGTTCTTCCCAGCCCTGGTGGATGCAAGTGTCCCTGGCTTGCGGCTGCCTTTGCTCCAGTCCCCACTTCCCTCCTCACAGGGCTGCCCTCTCCTCTCTGTGCCACCATCTGCCTCTCATAAGGACACTTGGCTTTGGACTTAGGGCCAGCTGGATCATCCAGGATGATCTTGTCATCGTAAGAGCCTTATCTTAATTCCATCTGCAAAGAGCCTGTAAGTATGGTCACATTCACAGGCACCAGGCTACAGCTTAGGACGCATCTTTTGGGAGCTGCCATCTGACTCCAGGTTCTTGTAGTCTCAGCAATTATGTGTTTGAACTTGCCATTAGCTGAGACAGGAAAGAATATGGCGTGAGCAGGTTTGGAGGCGTCCAGGCGTCGGCACGGGGCTTGCCCGGTGTGACGTGCTCACTTTGCATTTGTGGGAGGGTCCGCTGTGGGAGCGGGTAGATCTGGAGCTCAGGGCGGAGATCTGAGTCAGAGACCTACAGGGCACGTAACTCAAACAGGGAAGGGGGGAGTGGTGCAGGCAGCTAAGACTGGAGGACCAGCAGCAGGGACAGCGGAGGGGAGGCAGGAGCTTGTGGAGTCCTAGAAGCCAAGGAGAGACTTTGCTTCAAGGAGCAAGGAGTGATCAACTCATACTTGCAGATTCTCAGACCTGGCTTCTCAGGTAAGAGTTGGAATTGCCTCTGCAATTTCCTGCCCTAAGATTCTGCAATTTTCATGTAACTCCTCTTTTATGACGTGGAAAAGCCCAGCAGCATCTGCTGGAATCCATCACTAACATCCTGAAGTTACAATGAAGTACGCTTCAAAATGGCCTTGTACCATTCTCGTTGGCGGGACCTTTTCACTGGCTCAGTGCTTAGTGCCTACAATTTAGCAGGGGAGGAAAGGCACCCTGAGCCCCCAACAGGTTCAAGAGACACTGTCACATGTGAGTCCCAGACTTCCGTTGCTGGAATCACTCCATTCTCCTACATTTAAATCCCTGAGGTAAAACTCTTGTTCTCCTTAAAGGCCCTGGTAGCTGTGTGAGGAAAATTACTCAGGGAAACTATTTTAAACTGTCCTAAACTATTGCTAAAGAATAATGTAGTCACCTCAGGAACCAACACAACAATTTGACAAAATGAAAAGCTCCCTAAATTCCACCATCTTGACTGAGAGTCTGTTACACAGTGCCAAACATCTGGTGAAATCAATCAACGCGGTAAAACATCCAGATGGCATTGTTTGTCATTTAGTAGGAGAAAGCAATGTGTGGTGATGAGGCTGTCCACTGACTAGCTTCCAGAAGGCACTGCTTACACCTCGAGCAGTTCTAAAGATTTTTAGTCAATAATAACAAGCAGTTAGTGTAGAGAATTGAGTGCTAAGTCCTGAAGAATATGTCTTGTGAAAACCATTGCTTTGTTGCTATAACCAAAAGCTCTCGGGCTTCCCTAGTCTGTGACCACAAATGTGATTTCATCAATATTAATATCCAAATCCTGATGACTCACAGCTTCCAACAGCTTGACATCAAAATCCCCCGCCTTGAAGTATATGTGGGAATCCCCACAGAATGTATTTATAGTGTCCGTAAAGTTGCATGTGCAGCAGAGAGGGACCAGGATCCTGGCCCCCAGGACCTCTCTGCTGGCCCAGAGCCAAGCACCCTCCACCTGGCTGCCCCAGATGCTGGGCTCACACCTGGAGCCTGCAGAGTAGGCCCTGAAGCCTCCTGTGGGAGAAAACCCTCATCTCCCTCGTGAAGTCAGAACACTCCCTGCTTATGCTCAGTGGGAGGCCTAGTACTATAGGTTTCTTGAGCCTCAAATCATAAGCTTAGTGATAAGCTCAGACACAAAGCCTTCATCCTCCTCGGGCAAGAAATTGCACTGTCTGATCAGGAGCAGCCACGTCTGGAAACAGCCCTCTCTCAGCCTCTTCCTTGGCTTGAGTGTGCCGGGGGTCCCCGGGGGCTGCTTTGCCCCAGAGAAGAGCTTGATGCCACAAGAGACTGTGCCCAGTTTAGCAAATTCAACCCGGCCTCCACTCTGCCTCCAGCTGACACTCTTCTTCAGTAAGACGGTTTTTACAGATTGGGAATGTTCTATCCTCTAAAATGATAGCCCAGGAAACCACTGTTGCGGCAAAAATCAGAAATCGTGTCGAACTCTGCAGGGGATCAAAAACTCTTTCAGAACAAATGGAGGTTTAATTAATTTTAATTTAGGATCAATTTGGACCGGTCATTGCCCCCCATTCCCGACCAGAGAATGTGGCACTTAACTGCCTTTGTTCTCACCTTATATACATTTTTGGTTTCCATGGTAATAGATTGGAATGTCTAGCCCTGGCCATAGTTGTTTACCTTGCACCATGTGACCAGGTCAGGCTCTGGCCATAATGATATATATACTTTAACAATTCAGGCAAAGAGAAGAATTCCAGGACAAAGTCAGAACTGCAAAGTTAACCCTTTACAACCCCTTCAGGATGTTTCTCAAGACACATTTTGAGGCTTGTCTATCTTAAAATGTTGTGCTAAAAGTCACCGCCCATTACACCACTTCCAATTCTAGCAAACAACAGAAATTCTAGGGAAAATAACGTGATTAGAGCCATTTGTAAGAAACCCCACTGTTTCTAGGTAGCCCCTATACCCTGGGAGCTGGAGGAGAACACCTGGCTTGCTCCAGCCCTGCCCCCAGCAGCCCCAGAAGAGAGCAATTCCTTCGGTGGATTCCGGTGTTTATTCCCCAGCCCTACTTCCTCAGATGCTCACTGCCTGCTTATTTAGCAGACAGAAAAGGATTCAGCAATCCAGAGCTTCTCAGTAATGGGTCAAATTCACAATCATGGTGTTAAGAAGAAATTTAATTTCTTAGAATCCTTCCTGTGTGCCAGGCACAGTGTTAATGTGTGTGTGTGTGTGTGTGTGTGTGTGTGTGTATGACTTCGTTCAATCCATACACCAGGCTTATGAAATAGATTTATTATCCCAATTTGACAGAAAAATAAACTGAAATAAAAGATAGATTGTGGTCACCCTACTGGTGATATAGGGGGGAAAACTCCTAACCTGAAAGATTTCTGGGAAGAGTTCATGTTCTCTAAAATCGAAGAATGAATTTTAGGAACAATGGAGGTTAAGAGCAGGATAGGGCTGGGGATATAGCTCAGTGGAATAAGCGCTTGCCTAGCAAGTGCAGGGTCCTGAGTTCGATCCCCAGTACCGCAAAAAAAAAAAAAAAAAAGAGCAGGATATATTTATTGAGGGAAAGAAAGCTTCTGTCCAAGAGAGGGGCAGAAGGGGGACCCGAGTGGGTTGCCCAGGAACCTGTCTTTTCTAGGGATTTTATAGAGCAAATCCACAAGGTGAGGCAGGTCCAAGGTGGAAAACATGGGAACTGACTAGGTGCGCATGGGCTGGGATAAAACTATGGTGCACCAATAAAATTACAAATATAATTGTTCAGGTAAAGTTGATTAAATCGAATCAAGTAGGGAAGTGAGTCATGCAGCAAGCGAGCATGAATACAGAACAGGGCCTTTTCTGAAGGGGGCAGGGTTAGTGACTCTTCCTGGCTTTTTCAAGGTGATCGCTACCCATTTAGAATGTCAGTCCCTGAGGTCCGTTCCTGGGAAAGTGTGGGGTGCATCTGCTTAATCGTCTGTCCATAGCCGGAGGTGTCTGTCTCCCCCACAACTGCAGGGTATCTCATCTTCCCCACTGGCTCCTTCGACGACGGCCCGGCCCTGTCTGACTGCCCATAATATTTCCGTCGAACTCAGCTGCCTATAAGACTTGTAAGTATTGAAGCCAGAAGTCCAACTCCAAGTCCCAAGCTTTTAATCACAATACATACCATATTGGCTCTTAATGTTCCAGTGCAAATATATCAATTCAAACCCCCTCTGGAAATGGAAAACCCTCATAGAACACAATTTTATCAAAGTTTGGAAATCACTGCCATTTAGTCTGAGTTCCCGAAAACCTGGTATGACTTGGGATTGTATGTCCCCCGAAAAGTCATACCTCCAGACCATAATTTTAAAAGAAATAAATCGGACACACAAATTTAAATATTGTGTTGTTTCTCTGGTATCAGAAACCCAAAGGGTAAACAAGGAGCAAAATGGAGAAAAAGACATCTGGAAGTAGGAAGAACATGTTCCCAGTGAGGGGGCTTTTAAAAAAAGAAAATAGAAGGGAAAAAAACTTTTGTACGTGAGGAGGGGAAGAAGGGTTGAAGGAACGGGGATGGGAGAACAAAGAAGAAATAAGATATTTTATAGCTGAGCATGGTGGCACACGCCTGTAATCCCAGCACTCAGGAGGCTAAGGCAGGAAGATCGTTGTAAGTTCAAGGCCAGGCTGAGCTACAAAGTGAGCTCAAGCCCAGCCTGAACTGCATAGTGAGACCCTGTCTCAAAAAGACCAAAAAATAAAAAAGATATATTATGTATACATATAAATTCCCTATGATGGATGTGATCAATAGATAGCAAATATGTATTGATAAAAATATAAAGTTTAAAAAGGAGAAGAAAAGTCATGCCACCTCCCAGGGCTTCCTCCCTCACATGTACAAGACCAGGAGGGTAGCAGGCAGTGTGTCCCCCTTGGCCAGCCCCAAGGGTACCACGGGAGATCAAGCCAAGCTGCCCCAAGAGAAATGCCAGTCCTGGGCAGGACTGTCTATCTCCAGAGCACACGGCTCTTTCATTATCTCCGAAACCAGCAAGTTCTGTCTTCTGGGCTATCACTCTGGTTCAATTTACCACCAAGTAATTTCACTAAAAAGGAGCTGAGAAATGAAAAATTAAAAGGCCATTAAAAATTTTATTATCGCTCATGCCTAATGGCTAGTTTCAAATAAAATTCCATTGAAATCCTAATCTTTGCTTTTTTTTTCATCAAATGGTTGGGACTGTTTGATGGATTGTCTGAAGCCTCACTTTAGAATCATGTTGCTTTTCAACTGCCAACAAATACATGAAGTATTTTCTCATCTGAAAGGAATATAGTGGACCCCCGAAATTCGAAGAGGTTACGTTCGAAGAGCACCCATGAATTGTGAAAAAACTGCGAATTTCAGATATGGTCAGAAAAATGCCTATAAATGCCTATTTTTAGACTTTAAACCCTAAATATGCTATGTCTCCCGCAGTTATGTAATAACATACTGTATTAATTAAGCCTTAGAAGGTGCAGGGCTTTTGGGCAGCATCTCAGGGATCTTAGGCCTTTAAGAACAAAACTGAGAACACTCGGGACAGCTACACGAGGTACAGCAGCCTGTTATGGTGCGGGCATTCTGGTGCACCTGAGGGAGATGAGTTACGGGCGGCAACCAATCAGCAGCAAGAGGAACTGAATAACGCTCTCAGATTGGCTACTTGCAAACTTCCCGCCAAAAAAAAAAATGGAGGATATTTGCGGCTTCCACAAAATTGCAGACGTTTCCACCAAAGATTGTTAGGTTCAAAAGGAAAAATTTGAGGTCAGGAACTCTGAACGGCAACAAGTTGGCAAAAAGCAATTATGACCATTTTCTCCTCAGTGTAACTGTATAAGACTTTTTTTTAATAAAAAGAAATCAGAGCCAGGCGTGGTGGTGCAGACCTGTAATCCCAGTACTCAGGAGGATCATTTCGAGTTCGAAGCCAGCATGGGATACAAAGTGAGCTCAAGGCCAGCCTGAACTGCACAGCGAGACCCTGTCTCAAAAAGAAACAAACAAACAAAAAAATCAGTTCATTTATTAACCTCCAAAAAAATGAGAGTGACAGCCAGGTATAATGTACAGGCCTGTAATCGCAGCACTCTGGAGGCTGAGGCAGGAGGATTGCAAGTCCAAGCCCAGCCTGGACAATTTAACAACTCGGTGAAATTGTGTGTCCAAATAAAAAGCAGTGGCGAAGAAGCGGGATACGAAGGCCCTGGGTTCAGTCCCCAGTAAAAAATCTCCCGGGGTGTGGGGGGGATAGGAAGAAAAGAAAAACAGAACTGATACTGATAATAAAAATTGCAAGACACCTGAAACACAAGGATCAGAACCACTCGGGAACTGTAACCTCAGGCTGTGATAAAACCCACCCATAGAATCAATTCATCTGCACCCCATTTTATGGGACACCAAGTAGAAGAGCAAGTGCCACGGTTTCATTAGCCCTGTTCGTCCTGCCTATTACACGAATTAACTTAGTAACAAGCGCTCAAAAGCAGCCGTACAGAGTAAGCAGAGCAGCTTGCTCTGAGGTGCTTCATTTCGGTCACCTACGGTCTACCATCATGGTCACCTCACTGTCGGGCCCTGAGCTCACGACCTCAGAGGCCCTGACGCTGGAAGCCAGGCGACAGGACGCGCCGCCTCTTGCCGGAACGAAGCAACCGGAGAGCTCGCCCCTTGGCGAACAGCCAGCCAATGAGAGACGGCCGTGGTGATGTAATGCCTCGTCTCCCTGGCTCCTCTTCAGCTGAACAGAAACAACGCAGACAAGCTCTCGGTTTAGGCAATGGCAAGGGTTTTAAACCCGGCCCCAGGCTGGAGCCCAAGGCGACAGATGGGCCCCAGCTGCCTCAGAACAGACTCTGCCCCTAGGGCCCGCCAGTCTCCCCGGGTTGGTGGCACATTGTTGGGTGGCGGCGGCAGGGACCTCTCCAACCACCAGAGAAGGTGGCGACCCTGTGTGCAAGGACGGAGCCCCGAGCACCGGCCGCGCACGGATGGGGGTTCCCCGCACATCAACTCCCCCGACCCTTTTCAGACTCGGTCCAGCAAAGCCCGCCTCTGGCCGCATCTCTCACCTGCTCAGAACAGAGTCCTGGAATCGCCACAATTGTCTCTAGATTTATCTCCAGCCACTCTCCCAACATCGTGCTTTAGCCCAGCCCGCGACCCCCTCCCTCGCACCCACGTTCCCGCCCCTGCAGCCTGCTCCTCGCTCTCCTCTTTGCCTGCGAGGTTCTCTCTTGTGGACGTCCAGAAAGCCTGTCCAGTTCCCACAGGAAGCCACCTTCCTGCCTGACCCAGCAAGTCCGCAAGGGAGAAACTCTTTAAAGACACAAAGAAGGCCCTGGTGTGGTGCGGCAGAACCAGACAATTTCCTGGAAGATCACGCACCCACACACTTCAGCCGGCATAAACATGAGCTCAAGGAGCGACAGGCATAGAACATTTTATTTATTTATTCACATCTGTGTGCATGTAGATATGGGTGCTGGGGATTGAACTGGCTGCCAGGCAAGCATTTTACCACTGACCTACATTTCCAACTTTTATTTATCGTATTTTGAGACAAGGTCTTGCAAAGTTGCTAGGCTGGCCTCAAGCTCACAGTGCTCCTGCCTCAGCCTCTCACAGGCACGTGCCACCGTGCCCCACTAAGGAAGGAAGTCCCACGCCGTGATTCTCAAGCTCAGCACCCGCATCACAGTTGCCTGGAGGGCCTTGAGTAGCACAGGCCGCTGCCTCTTGAGAATTTCTGGCTCAGTGAGTCTGGGCACTGCTCTGAGAATCTGCATTTCCGTAAAATTTCCAAGTGATACCAGGGCTACTCTCAGGAACCACGCTTTGTTTTTGGTTTTGTTTTTACGCTGGATTTTGTTGGTACATTGTAGATATACATAACGGGCACATTCATCGTAGGGAATTTGGAGCTGTACATAACTCGGTTTTCCCCCC